>ML976989.1:663708-929372 GCA_010015675.1 Byssothecium circinans
TAGATAGATAGGAAGTCTACTTTGTCGACGTGGAAGACATGTTGGCGAGCGAGCTGCTGGATAGCTTGGCCGTACGCGCGCTTCAGAGGCGAGAAGCAGCCCACATCTAGTGGCTGTAGTAGATGCGAGCTATAAGGTGGCATACAGAGGGTGATTATTCGATTCTCTGTACAGTACTAATCGAATTCAGGTGTAGCGTGGCTGCTATGGCCGTCAACGATAAGCAGCCGGTAGGTGCCTATAGCGCGCTGCTTGGTACAGCTATCAAAGTGCTTCAGCCAGGTAAAGCCTAGCTGATTGGTCGTCCAGCCATTATCGCTGACAGCGAGGATCTAGTTGGCAGGTATATCACGATACCAGGCTGCTTGGTGGAGCTTTCCAGCTAGGATAATAAACGGTGGGATAGACTAGCCAGCAGCGCTCACCCCCTCAATCGCGGTAACCCACTGCTGGTTACCTGGCTGAATAGCGACTGCTTTGCCAATTGTGTCAGAGCTAGTGACTACCTTTGACGTCGCAGCGATACCCATAGCGAAGCCAGTCTCATCAAAGTTGTAGGTATCCTGATCTAGTATCCCATAGTGGTGACGCGTGTCCTCAACGAGCTTAAACCAGGCCTGTATAGCTCTAGGATCTTCCGCTTTCGCGCGCTGTACGTCGCGCTTCCTATTCCACTTTGTCTGAAGCTCTGACTGAGCCTGGATAAAGCGCGTTGCCTAGAGCTTGCCTAGGGGAGGAGAAGGAGGAGATTCGCCACGCGCTGCAACTAGAACGTCTGCCATTTGTCGTACGTCAATAATCTGGGGTGGAAATCCTCGTCGATCAAGGTCTAGTATCCATTAAACTAGAGACTGCTCCTCAGTAGGCGATAGCTTTCGGTTTGGTGGTCTAGTCTCATTCTTTGGCTGTACACCTTGAAGGCGCCTCCGTAGAGTAGTTCTTGGTATATTATAGGCTGCTGCTAGCTTGCGCACAGATAATAGAGGGTTTGATTGAAAAGAGGCAACTGCAAGGCCTAATCGGCCTTCTTTTGAGAGCTTTTGGGCTTGTGGTTGTGGCGGCATGGTTGATGGGAGAGATGACTTTAGACGCGTCTTGGTGGGGTGGGCCACTTGCTGAGGCGGGCCACTTGCTGATAAAACACGTTAGCACGTGCTATGACTAAGCGAGCAGTCTTGGCGCACACAAGCGAAAATTGTCGGCTAGTTCTTCCCATTTCCCACTGCAACGACAACCACATCCGACATCTCGACGACAGCACAAACCGTCACGATGCCGGTAAGCACCTCGAAATACTTCACGTTGCTTTTAATCGCTAATCCCAAACAGAGCCACAAGTCCTTCCGAACCAAGCAAAAGCTTGCCAAAGCTCAGAAGCAGAATCGCCCGATTCCCCAGTGGATCCGCCTGCGAACTGGCAACACCATCAGGTACGACGCTTCGCCCTAGCTCATCGTCTATTACGGACCTTGCGCTTTTTCATGCTGCAAGATGGGGAACCTTGGGACTGACACGATACTTCAGGTACAACGCCAAGCGACGACATTGGCGCAAGACTCGCATCGGCATCTAAACGCCTCACCCCAACTTCCACTTTACCTTCCCTTCTTCTACGATTCCCGACCCCAGTACCACATGCTACGAACGAACAAACGAGCAACGTCACCTCGGGAACCGAAAATTTCAATCATGGCAAGCTAGTGGACGGTTAGCGGAGTGGCATCGATGGCGAGAGGGGAAATCAATGGGTGTATGCATGCATTTTTCACGACTTGAGGGGTGGGTCGGCGTCTTGTGTGGGCCGGACACTCTCTCTATGCTGGCGCTATGGGAAATGAAAATATGAAGGGTTAGGCAGTGAATATCATGGCACTTGCTAGTCCGAATACTACGTATATTTGTGGACTATGGTGATGTTGTGAGGGAAATAATGGTGTTTCTTTAACATATGGCCTATTGGGTGTGATTTCATGATGCTGCCTGCGGCGTCCAATGCGCCTGTGCTGGACGTTCTCCGCCTGTCGAGAACGTTCGTCTCACATGGCTGCTTTTATGACTCCGCACCCCCGCTCTTGACCATGAACCTTGGCCTCTCGCTTAAATCCACCGTTAAACACTTCTCCTCGCTCTTCCCAGCTGTCTGAAAAAGGCTCACTGCACCCCCTTCAATCTTGATAACAGTACTACTTCCAGCATAACACACGCCTTTCTCCATTCCGGAGCGATTTGCGAGCACCACATACGTCGCCCCTTCAACATCCTTACTTCTCTCCACCACAGGTTGAAACCGCTCAACCCAATATGCGATTGTGGCTACATCAGGGCTAGTCGGATCTTGCACTAGTTCTTCAGGACTCAGATGGCAGAGCCAGGCCATAGATACGCAGATGAGCGGTGGCAAGGTACCGGGAGGGATATGTGGAGAATTGAGGGCTGCATTGGCGAATTCGTAGGCGGACCAAGGAGCGAGAAAACGATGGGGATTGATATCCATACATATACCATGTGTGACGGGGCCGAGGGTGCCGAGCATTCCGGTGTAGAATGTTGAGGTAGGTTCGGAGGACCATGTTTCGTCTGTGTAGTAGAGGAATGTTTTGCGATAGTTTGTAAGGATTGTGCCAGCAGGGGAGACTGTCACTGTGGAATTGTCTGCTCAAGTCAGTACGTACTGACTGGTAGAAGAGGAGATGTATATTGAACTTACACTGAGTCTTCGGTTCGGTAGTGGTGACCTCAGGGTAGCCGATCGTGACGTGACAAGCGTAGTGCTTTGCTACTTGGATGGCCCATTGGGTGCTTATGCCTGCTGTTGTGGGCTCGAGAAATGGCTGTATTTCTTCTAGGGAGTGGAAGTTGTAGCCTGAGTTTTATTAGCAGAGACCTTCTGGCTTTTATGCAATGTTTATAAGGCACAGTCTTCCAGATGTCAACAGGGTTGGCATCGACAACTCCACGTGATCAAGATAGGTCCACGGGGTTCGAAATCCAGAAATTCCTCGTTCTTCTTGAACACAGCAAACGAAGCGTCACAAAATTAGATGGAAACTTACCCGAGAAGGCCATTTCAGGAAGAACAAGCCATTCCAGATCTGTCGGTATTCGGGTCTTCCGAAGTAGCTCATCCGCCCGGCGAATATTGTCTCCCACCTTGCCCACTTCTGGGGCGAATTGAAGGAGTGCAACCTTCATGATGTAAACCAGGCGCTTTGTCCAGGCTGGGAGTATAATTAGACGTTGCTGTTCTGATCGCTCGCAAAGTTTGCCAAGGTAGGTAGTTGTGCTGGGTGTGCAGCAGGTTATGCCCAGTTGTACGCAAACGGCACAGATTGGGCAAACGAAGGCCGAGAGACGTGAAAAACTGAATGGAAATTGACCCCCAATCGAACCAAAATCCCCCTCTCTATCGTGCCAAAGAGTGAATGAAGTGGGTGTCCTTGCCCGGTCTAAAAGGGCTTGGAATAGGTGTGCCCAATCATGTGTAACTTCAGATTAAGCTTAACTGCAATAAGCTATGACGCTATCGGCTTTTCAAAGACTCCGATGTCTTCACATCTCGTTCTAGGTTACTCGAGACTTCTACAACCGTCAATTCGATGCGATAATCTTTGCTTCTTGGTGCAATGGCAGGCCGACGGCTGATCGATGCCGCGAAGCTGTTCAATGCCTCCAAATCTATCGCCCAGCAGCACATCAAGGTGCGCTCGCAGCAACTCGATGTCTACAGCAAGACCTCGACCCTTGCCAAAGCGGCGAAGAAGCAGACGGATCGCATAACGCTTACGCTGGAAGCTGTGCTCGCGCTGTCGAAACGGTTGAACGAGGAAGCCCCGAAATACGCTTCCGCTGCTGCGCAACGAGCTGCCACCGGTTTCCAGAATGGCGACGTACCGCGGACGGATACCGTGAAGGCAGAAGAGGCTGAGCAGGGCACAAAAAAGCGGTCAGAGCAAGATCATCACGATACTCAGCCGTACAGTAACACACAGGCTGGAAGAGTGGAGGAAGGAGAGCTGGGGATAAGGCAAGAAAAGGCGAAGCAGTCCCCTCTGCCAGATGGGACGATACCTTCTCCTAGAGTCACTTTGGAGGATGATGCGAAGGGACAGGACACATTCTCGGAGCGGCCGGTTCCGGAGGCTCCAAAAGAACCATTGGCACAAGATGGCATACGGCCTGTCGCATCGAAGGCTTCGACAATACCGCTACCGGGACAGCCGGCCGGCTCGCCTATAACAAAAGCCGAAGGATACTCAGCGAGCATTCCATCCCACGCGGACGAGCCTGATAGACCACCTCCGTCTCCTCGAGACCGAAAGCTGCGGGAAGGGCACGATAGTGATGTCTTTTACACGAGGTCTGTAGAATCTAAGCCAACTGAATCGTCATCGCCGCAGTCGCAAATACCCCAGTACACAGAAAGCAGACAAGAAAGTGATGATCACGTACGGGATGGGCAACTGAATCAGGAGGTATACTATGCGGTTCCAGAGCCTACGCCAGAACAGCTCCAGAGAGAGGAACTGCCACACAAAGTCGCCGTGCCTGAAAAAGGAGATTTACCTAAAGGCATCAATACGGACATCTTTCATTCCCCGCGGATAGCGAAGATGCTGGGAGGTAATCCGTACAAGAGGAAAGGTCACTTAAACATGGAGCGCGCTGCACAAACGCCGATTGATCACACAAAGACTGCACAGGGCCATGATCAGGACACCTTCAACGTACGAAGAAGCGAGCAAAGCAAGGCATCGGTTTCAGAGGAGCCTGTGCAGCCTATACGGCCAACCCAGTCAGAACAAGCTGCCACAACTGAAAAGGAAATGCACGACTTCGCTTCTGAGCTCGCAAAGGATGCGGAGTCGGCTTCCTCTCCAATCTCGGAAGTGGGTAGTCTCCCTCACATCAGTGTTGGAGTATGCTGATATACTGACAGTACACGCGCAGATTTCCGGAGAGATAAGCACCGAGCCCACAAACGCACGATACGAGCTACGAGAGTCACGAGTACCATCATCACGCTTCGGGCGACTATGGCAATACGCTGGACTTGGCACCAGCATGGCTTTCGGAGCTGTTGGAGAGAGCCTTCGACGAGTGACTGGCAGTGCAGCGGCATCCGGTGGTTCGCTGATGCTGAGTCCTGGAAATATGGAGATTTTGGTGGTGAAATTATCCCGGATGCGCGGGGCTGCCCTCAAGCTGGGGCAGATTATCAGCTTCCAAGGTCAGTCATCTCTGGGGCTCTATAAGGCGTGCTTTGACCCTGTGTAGACATTAAGATGCTACCTCCAGCCATACATGAAGTCCTGCAGCGAGTGCAAGATAGTGCAGACTACATGCCCGCATCACAGCGAAACAAAGTGCTTGCAAGTAACCTTGGCTCGGACTGGAGAGACCTCTTCGATTCATTCGGCGAAGTGCCCATCGCAGCTGCCTCTATCGGCCAAGTTCACAAGGCCGTCCTAAAGTCGACCAAACAGACTGTCGCTGTCAAGGTGCAGTACCCCGGAGTCGCGAATTCAATCGATTCCGACTTGAACAACCTCTCTATCTTGCTCACTGCATCACGTCTTTTGCCCAAAGGTCTCTTCCTTGATAAGACCATCGCTAATGCTCGAACCGAGCTAGCCTGGGAATGTGACTACCTGCGTGAAGCAGAATGGCAAACACGTTTCCGAGAGGCTCTTGCCGACGACACAGACGCCTTCGTGGTGCCCAAAGTCTTTCCCGAAGCCAGCGGTCGCGAAGTCCTCACTGCCGACTTTGTATCAGGAACGGGTGTCGCAAAGCTCCCGTCACTTAGCCAAGAGAAGCGCGACTGGATCGGGACACAGATCTTGCGTCTTTCATTACGCGAGATCGTAGAATTCAAGTTCATGCAAACCGATCCTAATTGGACAAACTTCCTCTACAACGAGGAAGACAACAAAATCGAGCTCCTGGACTTTGGTGCTTCTCGCGCCTACCCAGATGAATTCGTAGAACCGTACATCAAAGTTCTCATCGCGGCTTCCAAAAACGACAAGAGCGCTATTCGCGATCTCTCCATCCAGCTCGGTTACTTGACTGGCGCCGAATCGTCCGCTATGCTCGAGGCACATATTCAATCCGTTCTCACGCTCGCTGAACCCTTCTCTGGCAACGGCCCCGATATCTACGATTTCAGAGATCAGACAATCACAGATAGAGTGAGAAGCTTGATCCCTGTCATGGTGAAGGAAAGACTTGCGCCTCCACCTGAGGAGACATACAGCTTGCACAGAAAGTTGAGTGGAGCTTTCTTGCTTTGCGCTCGATTAGGTAGTCGAGTGCCTTGCAAGGAGCTGTTTGAGAAAGCTGTTGAAGTCTATCGCTCTGGTGGAAAGGTAAAATAATGGAGGTAGAAGGTAGGGCCAAGGTAACGAGGAATGTAAGTTATATATTGTATCATAGTGTACATACCTTATCGATCACATGAACATTCCAATGCTGCACCTGGAAACTGGTAAGGCATTGGAATGCGTTCCCACTACCCCCACGTATTCATACTGCTGTCCTATTACACCGTCTTGTTTCTGCGTTTCGTTGTCCGCAAACATCATTGTCGCCTGAGAGCCACACCTCTTCACACGTTTTCTTTGTTCAAGACATACTACCAATCGACCGGCTTCCACAATGGCGCCGACGTCTTTCGCTTCTGCCCTCTCACACCTGCTTCTGCACCCCTGTTGCAACACTTCGGATATTTCGCCACGCTCATCAGCCGTGGGTCGGAACAACAGAGCGGCGTTACATGTTCAGCAGACGGTGTATGATCAGTACGAGAGGAGATTATTTCTGCGACCAATCATGCCGCCCACTACTCGGAGACAGAGTCGTTTGGGGAGTGTTGAGGAGGCGGTAGAAGTAAGACAAGGTCTTATTGCTCCAGTTGATCCACATGAGAGGGGAGATGTCAAGATGGATGAAGTTGAGGTGATGGAAGAGGAGATGGAAAGGAGAGAAGCGACGGGGGAGGAACCCATACTGGAAACAGAGGACGGAGATGAGGACGATGCGTATGAGAGGGAGATGATTGAGGCGCTGAATCGGAGCGATGATGATGCTGAAGGTACACTGCGTTTGCGAGATGGACATGAAAGATCGCACTGCTAACTAGGTGCAGAAGCTCATAATGATACAACGGAAGAAGAGGCAGACGAGGAAAGCACCGTAGCCGACGAAGATGAAGATTCTGCCCCATCAATCTCGTCTCGAGATCACGACTCTGGTCTCGAAGAAATAAGAAACGACACATCGACCACGACCAACGCCGCTCTAACTTCCATACCCGCAGTCGCTCCCGGCACTAACCCTTTCAACGATGGAGCTTATCCACGCGCCGACGCCTGGGGAGTGGAACCCAGACCCCCCACGGCACCCACAACTACATTGGTTCAAAATTCTTATGCAACGGATTTCCAGACTCCACGCCAATCTTACCGGATGTTATACAAGTGTGCGGGGTTCGGCGAGAAAGGGTGTGAGGCCGAATTCGAGTTGACGGATAAGGACGAACTAAGGTGTGTGGTATGTAGGGGCAGGGGTGTCCTAAAGGTGAGGACGAAGAGAATGGTGCAGTTTGAAGCTAGGTAGGTTTAGGGAAGAGAAATGGGGATACTGCAGAGCTCAGTTCATTAACGATTTCAAGTATGTTTTAGAGTATGTTTCCATGCATGTGATGTGTAGTAACTGGGGACTTTTGATACTGACTCAATAGAAGGTCGTCCACTCTGTCGGTAATGTGACGAACTTGCACTTGCTGTGTGATACAGCACGGATGATAAAAGGGATGCCCTTGTTTATAACGACAGTGGGGAATGCCAAGACCCTTTGGGAAGTATTTAGATATAGTGTTTGCCAGCCTCAAGCTCACCCCAATGATAGTTGACTCTTCGGATCTCCATCGGATGGCAGTAAAGGGTTCGGGTTCGCCCTTGTAGGCAATTGGACAATCCATTCCCCCGCAAGATCCCCGTCGGCGAGGGAGCTTGGGCCAATAACAGCAGGGATTAGACAAGATTGTCCCGAGAAACACTGGACATCTCGGCGCACCTACTAATGTCTCTGGCCGAGTCCACATAATAATGTCCCTCACGGGGTCCTCAAGCGCAATGTGATAGTAAACTCCAGTCAAACCCATTTCTTTTCTTTCAATCCTCTTGCGACCTCTTTTTTCGAAGAAAGAAGCGTCAAAATGGTCGATAATCCGCGCTCGCCGGGCCATTCGCCCTCGTGCACCATTCCTCGATCAGCAAGCACGCCGCGCCTAGGCAGCTTCAAGAACTCAATGTTGATTCCTCTGGGTGGCGATTCCAGCGCACTCACCACGCGCGGGCAGAACCTACCCAATCTCCTCTCGAGGCGGCCGTCCACGTTGAGGAGTTCCGAGAGAAGAGGGAGTATGGAGAGTGACGACGATATAGAGAGTTTTCGGCACGGGTTGATGATGGGGTTTGAGAGGGATAAGGAGGCAGAGAGGCGCATGAGCTTGGGTGCTGCAGCACTGAATACGCCGCAGATGCGCAGTATGAGGTTGATTGGGAGCTCGAATCCGAGGTACAAGTGGGAGCGGTATTACAAAACGGAGGAGGAACTGAAGAGGATGAAGAAACCCATGTGAGTTAGTACGCCTGATCCAAAGAGGCTTGTGCTGATCAGAGAAGACAACAGTACTACGAGCGAAACAACTATCTCCTCCAACATTACATGTACATCGACCGCGTCCTCGATTCCTCACTCCCCCACCACCTTATCCAAGAATACAGCTCCCTCGAATCCGGCCATGTAAAAATCCCCTCCACCATCGCCGAAGAATCACAATCGCAGTCGCAAGTCTCCACCGCGGGTGGCCTCACACCAGGCGGAAGCAGCAATACGAGCAGTACACCCGTCAGCGGAACCTCGTCGGGCAGCAACGGCACCCACGTCAAGGTCAAACGCACACCCAAGAACCTCTACAAAGTCCCTGAGGAGGATGAGAACACCCCTCTCCTGCGACAAGACAGTTCGGACGATGAAGAAGAGAGCATTGAGTCGCCGCGCATCAATCCACCGTACTGGGAGCCAGAAGAGGAAGAAAACACCGAGAGTCCGATTGTGAAACTCGCCATCTACGTCAACCTCGCCGCCAATACCGCCCTCCTCATCCTCAAAGTCATCGCCGCAGTGATGACTTCTTCACTCTCCGTCATCGCTTCTCTCGTCGACGCAGCCCTCGATTTCCTCTCAACAGCAATCGTGTGGTTTACGTCTTGGATGATCGCGCGTCAGGATCGCTACTCATATCCTGTCGGACGGCGGCGTCTCGAGCCCATCGGTGTTCTCGTATTCTCGGTGATTATGATCACTAGTTTCTTCCAAGTGGCGATCGAGGCCTTTAGTAGACTGAACGGAAACGATCGGACGGTTGTGCAGTTGACGGTGCCAGCAGTTGCAATTATGGGCAGTACAGTCGTCATCAAGGGCCTTTGTTGGCTTTGGTGTAGGCTGATTAGGAATTCGAGCGTGCAGGCTCTGGCACAGGATGCGCAGACTGATGTTGTTTTCAACACCTTCAGTATCATCTTTCCTCTCGGTGAGTCTCTTCTTCTAAACCCATTTCCGACCTCTCGCAGCGCTTTCCAATATGTAAATTTTGTGAAGTGCCGCAAGACTAAGCCCTGTGCTTCTCTGAAGTACGGGCACTAACATTTTACAGTGGGATATTTTGCACACGTATGGTGGCTCGATCCCCTCGGTGGTCTTCTCCTCTCCCTCTACGTCATCATCAACTGGTCCTCAACATCAGCAACGCATATTCGCAACCTCACTGGCGCAGCCTCCACCGCCGATGAACGGAACATCTTGCTCTACCTTACAATGCGATTCGCCAAGACGATCAAGCAGATCCAGGGTATCGAGGCATACCATGCTGGTGACAAGCTCAACGTGGAAGTCGATATTGTAGTGGACGAAAATATCAGTCTCAGAGATAGTCATGACCTGGGCGAGTCTCTGCAATACGTTCTAGGTAAGCTAGTGAAGTGGGGAGAGTGGTAAGGGCCAGAAGCTAACAGTGAACAGAAAGCGTACCGTATGTTGATCGAGCGTTTGTACATATTGATTACACGGGGTATAATCTGCCAACGCATATGTCGCAGCAAGAATAGGCAAGGGGGAATCAGTCATAGAGTTTGGGTGGATGGCGGTGTCAAAAAGTTCAAGGTAGCCATTGTTGTATTCTGTAATTCAATGGAGCCTCGCTGCAGCGTTTTGCCAGCAATACAGTCTTCGTGGCTTTTGCATGTCCTTGTTGTTCAATGCTGATAGACCGGACGTACAGGTGATCAGGAGGCCATGCTGTCCAAGGATGGGAGTGGGTAGACGCGTGAATCAAGTATCATGGCAGACTTCGTACAACTTGTACGCAGTATTCACAAGACCTGCTGCCCTGACTATCAATACTAGACAACACACATCCATTACCCACCATCAAGAGAACCCTACTGGCCCCTTACTATCCACACATACTCCCATCAACCACACAATCCGAAACGCCAGTCCAACACTACCTACGCACTTACCCGCATCTCTTCCCCAACCAAGTTCCCCTTCCACCCACACAAAGAGCCATGACTACACCCCACCCCCACCCCCACCCCCACCCCCCCAGCCGCATAATCTTCCTCAACGGCTTCCCGGGCGTCGGCAAACTCACCATCGCCCGAGCCCTCCAAACCAAGCTCCAAGCCCTCAACATCCCCACCCGCCTCATAGATAACCACGTCCTAATCGACACTGCACAAGCCGTAATCCCTGGCCGCAGCCCAGACCATAAAGCCCTGCGTAGTAAGATCCGCTTCCTCGTCTTCGAAGCGCTAGCGCGCGAGTTCGAGAAGATGCACGAGAGTCAAACACCCACGGACGACGAAGCAACGAGCCCGGGACTAACAGTAATAATGACACGCTGCCTCACCCGCACCGCTCCCGACATTTCCGTATTCCACGAAACGCTAAACCTCGCGAGAGTCGCAAAGGTGCCGATTTTCTTTTTCAATTTGGTGTGTGGGGAGGAGGAACACAGGAAGAGGTTTTTAGATCCCGAGCGGGTGAGGGGCGGAAAGAGTAAGTGCTGTAGGTTGGAAAGATTAGGGGAGCATTTGAGCGGGGAGAGGCTTTTGAGGATGGGGGACTTGGAGGGGGGACTTGGGGGTGTGGTGGTTAGGGAGTGGGAGGTTGATGTTGGGGGGTTGTGTGTGGGGGCGAGTGTTGGGGTGGTGTTGAGGTTGGTAGATGGACCTGGTGAGGAGGGATAAAGAGGGGAGATGGGAGGGAGTGGGGCTGTGAGAAGTGTACTGGAGGAGCTGTGTATTTATGTAGTTTGAAAGAGGGAGTGGTTGGACGTCCGCTTGCGATGGTGGGGAGGATTGGGCTGGAGGCGTTGTTAGGAGATGATTGATGTGGTATGCCTTTATGTAGCGACTGCCGAGTTTTGTCAGTAATCGCGAGAGTTTGTGCGAGTTCGTAGTAGACACGTAAAAGAACACTTTCTATTCACTTTCTAGGCTTCGCCACTTCACATATCGTAAGTTCCAAACCCCCTTAAATCTTATCGCCCCTCAATCTCACCTAGTGAATATTTATTTCCAAAAAGATCATCTGAAGCGTGCCCGCAAGAACTTGGGGGTTTCTCTATGGAAGTATAGATACATACATATACGTCATCCAACACATCTCCCCATTGAAGCTTCCCGCACCCCTCATCCCACAGACCACCAGTTCCCCCACACCACCAACCCGCCCCTTCCGCCAATCGACCTCAAAGGAACGCCTTACACCAAGACCTCAAACGGCCCAGAGTCCGCACACATTACCCGCAATCCCACCAGCAATCCCATCTCCGTACGATCCAGCACACCTTCCCAATTCATCTTCCCTACCTCTGGTACCTTGGGTAAAGCCAAGATATCTTACTGGGAGATAGGATTACCGGCTCCAACACCAACACCAGCACCAGCACCAACCCAGCGTCTTCATACCTGAAACAGAGGAAGATAGTCTCCTAGCCTGACTGCTGTAAGCTTACTTGTTGCTTGTTATACTTTTCGACCGAGGACCGCATTTCCGTGGACGTCGATTGTACTGTACTGTACTTACATACCGATGATGAGTAAATGCCCTCGATCCGCCTTACCCGTCCAAACTAACTAAACTACACCACGCGCGTGCAACGTTAAGAGTCCAGACCCTTGCTTGTAACGGTGCGCTGGAAGGCCGTTGGATATGATATGACAGGTATGGGTGCGCCGAGGAGGTCTGGAGGTTAATTACTGTGCCTATATGGGGACATCATCTGTACTTGGTACCTATAGGTGATGCGTACAACGTAACGGCACTTGCATTGGAGAAAGCTGCTTTACAGTACAATGGTGAACGGTCGACTTGCTTGTTGAGGACCCTGGAAAGTACACTGATCAACTTCAACTTCCCGTCCTCTTTCGTCGAGTTGGGTATAGGTACGAGTATCTATCTAGCCTCTGGGTAGGGTGCGTGAGTGTGGGTATATCAAATACTGAAGGAAACTATCATCATCATCCCAAGCTATCACTCCATCACCACACCCCACGCGCTCACCCCCCAACCCCCAACCTCTTCCTCGCGCCCCGTGGGTTGGCTGATTGGTTGGGTTAGGTTGCGCAATCCAACCGTCAGTCAACGGACTTCACGGACCTTATCCAGTCCACTCACCTACCGCCTTGCCAAGTTGGCATGCATGCCTGCCCTCACCCTACCTTCCCTCCCCTTCCCTTAACTTACCTTACCCTTGGGGGCCCGGACCCCGCGTAAGATTACTCACAATCTGAACCTAGACCTAGACTCAAGAATCCGCTCTGCGCGGTGTGTGCACTGCGCGCGCGCAACGAACAAGTGAGACGGACTACGGGACGGTATGATCGACCGGCCGGCCGGGCTGCACGAGGGCCGCATTGGTCGTTGGTCGTGCGGTGATGTGCGGTCAGCCAACGGGTGGTCTTATCTTACTCGCAGCTGCATTATATCATATCATATCCGACATGTCGTAACGCAACGCAACGCAACGGAACGGGGGTGGTTGGATTATGGGTCCGGGCGGGTTTACACCGGGGTACGATGATGATGGTGAGATGAAGAGATGGGTGGCTGGGAGATCGGGCGGGAAGGGAAGGAAGGTTTTAGATGAATGGGCAGAGTCGACCTCGACTTCGTATGTATGTTGTGGTAAGCGCGCAGGGCGGATTGTTGTCCGTACAACGTCTAGCGTACTGCGTATACGGATGTCCAAGCTGGGATACCGTCGCGAAGTGGACTCCATACCGTATTTTGGGGGAGGCTGGGAGAATGAGTGATGATGACGGCGCTAATGGCGTTGAAGACACTTTCACGATGGCAAAGGGAGAGTTGGAAGTAGTTTGACCAAGGTATTTCAGACTATAATACAATTGTGCCTTCAACAATCCACAAGAGACAGACAAATACCAACACCCCGCTCGCAAGCGCGCGGTTGCAATGTGTAAGACTCAAGTAGGTTCTTTTTCCGACCGACAAAAAGATTTGCGACAACGCCTGCGTAAAACAGACGTGTCCGACACGTGTTTTGTTTCCCTCGCAGCGAGTCCGGGTCCATGCCAAGCTGCTGCAGACCCCAAAGACAAAATGGGCGCGCGCTTTGTGACACTGGGATCCCAGTCTTTCCTCTGACTGACCAGCCTCGCCTCGTCGACAACTGAAATGAAAGGAGAATAAGAGAGCACGGGAACGCGAATCAAACAAGAAGCAAAGGAGAAATAAGTAATGAAGGAAAGATGAAAAAAGGGTACTCATGATCATCATAAGCTGTCCCGAAACCAAAAGAGTTACTTCGGGATCATAAAACCAGCCTGTACCAGTCAACCCCAATGACTTGTGACCGCCACCCCCGCAAGTAAGCAAGAACATGAAAAGAGAAGAAGAAAGGGGCGCATGCAATGCTACATACATCTATAAGATGATGTTTTGTGAAGAAACGAAAAAACGACCATCGGGAAAGAAGTGTTCTAAAAAGGGAATTAAACAGTCAGTAGGGACACAAAAGAAAAGGAAACGGTGTAACACGTCTATGTGCGCCTTCTGCGCCGAGGTATGCGCCGGAGAAGCAGTGTGCTTGTTTTGGAGCAAAGTGGTACTGCACTGCATTGACAGACTAGTTTAGTAGTTCTGCGCGGCAATGAGCTGGTGCGGAGGGGCCATCGTGCCCATTGAAAGCGGGCCCGGAATGTCTGAGATTGACGTTGGGATATGAGAAAGGCCGGAGAGGTAGTCGTTGCCCGACTCTGGTGAGTCCTCCTCGAGCGAGTCAAGGTGGCCGTCTTCGCCCTCAAGGTCTTCCTCATTGAAGTCGAGCGGCTCGCCATCTTGGCGGGGTTCGTGTGTGCGACGATGTCTGTACGAAGTAGATTAGCATGTGCATATAGAAGAGCGGTGAGTAGCTACATACTGGGCAAGGTTATCGGAGCGGGAGAAGGCTTTGTTGCAAAGAGGGCACACGTATGGACGCTCTTGAGTGTGCGTACGCACATGCCTAAGCGCCTAATGAGCGGCTATTCAAACGTCGCACGGAAATCAGCGGGCGCTTACCTCTTGAGATGCTCTAACCTCTTGAACAGCCGTCCACAAGTCGGGATCGGGCACGAGTGAGACTTTTGTGGGTACGGGCCAATTTCCATCATGGTCGCGCTGCGTGCCCTTCGGTATACGCCGGGCTGAGCTGCTGTGCGGGCTACTGCGCTGTGCTGGGGAAGTCCACCTTCAAATATATCGCCATTGACGAGACTGCTCAGGTCGTCCTGAGGCAGCATATTGTGCTGTTGTGGCGGGCTGTCCTCTTCCACGGTGTGAAGTGGAGTGCCGTGTCTTGAGATGTCAATGTGGGGTTTCACCTCGCCCATGGGGTTGTGTAGACTGGGCCCGGTCGTGCTATTAGGAGAGTTGTGGCTGGACTGCGCTTGCGATTCCTCGCCTTCGGCTACAGGCACAATCGAGCTTGACATTGACCGCCTCAAGTCACTTGGGCGGTGGACTTGGTGAACACCGGCGCCGGTAGCCGCCAGAGCAGCGCTGACACCCTGCGATATCGAGGATCGCCTCCTTCGCTGCTTGTATGTGGGGGATCCCTCAATGACGGAGTAGACGTTTGCGGGCTGGAAGGGCCGTGTGACGCTTGAGAAGCCGGGGCCCATCAAGTTGGAAGGAGGGATGTTCATTAGTGGGTTGAACGACGTGGAGACGCCGAGCTCGGGAATGGCGCTGTAGAGACCAGTGTCCTCGTTCGCGATGTAAGCAGGCTCTGCGCCGAGACTAATTTGGTGTTGAGGCGGGGTCAAAGGCTCGAATGACATGCCGCGCGTGCTGTAGTCCTCGTAATGCGACGAGACAAACGACGGCGCGGGCGAGTACTCCATGTAGGCAGGCATTGAGCTGTGGCGCTGATGCACCTGGGAAAGCGGGATGCCGTTGCGGTCGTACTGAACGGGGTTGCCGTACTCGCGTTCCCGGCTCTTGACAACCTGTGCGGGCATGCTAGGGGGCATCGACATCTGACCATACTGAGCCATCGGATGCATTTGTTCCTCGTGTACCGTGGGTGGCATTGGTTGCGGGACCATATTTGGCGGAGGCATTGGGTCCATAGCTCGCATCACCGGCGAAGTAGATTGTGAGTAGCTCTGGACGTTGTTGTTGAACGACGATGAGTTTGTCTGTTGGGCCTTTGTGAGCTGCTCGAACAGCGACTGTGATGAGTCGAATTCGAACGAGAGAGCGGGTTCGCTGACGGCCACGGTGGTGGCCTCCTGGCCCATCTTCTCACGCTTGAGATCGCGCTCCAACGCATCCAGAAACAGCCGGTCGTGGGGCACGCTGTACCAGTAGAAGACCTTTTGCTTCTTCTGTGTCCGGATGCAGTTGTTCTTGTAAAGGAAATCTAAGAATGCGCTCTTGGGCTCCTCGAGCGATGCATCAGTGCCCGACTTCAGGTTGCGCAGATCGGAGAAGATGCCCTCCTCGAACTTCTTCGAGTTCTTGACGGGTCGGCCAAAGGCCTGAAATCTAAACGATAGGCATCGCACGATGTCGGTACCTGAGATGTGGAAGAGGTTGTTCCTGAGCTGCGGTCAGAGTTGGTTCTGGGAGGGAGGCAAACAAACAATGCGCAGGAATGCACTCACCATAGCACGCAAGAGACATACTCGCCGGTGGGCAAGAGGAACCTGCGGATGTACTGATCTTGCTGCCAGTCGACGGGGGCCGAGATGAGGAAGTACTTGACTGCGACGCGGTCAGTGGGCCGGCGTCACGGTTGGGGCAGTGCCGAGACAGATGCGCGACGGCGATGAGGGAATTCGCAAATACATACGGTTGTCGACTTGCTGGAGGGCAACAATGCTGTCCGGCGGCAGACTCTGCTGAGCGTCCTGATCTAATAAGAAGGTCTCGGGCGCGACGGATCGTGACTGAGGCGGAGGCATGCCCGCATGATGGCTGGAGGAATACATGCTGCGCTGCAACACGACGTCCTGTTTGTTTGCTCGCGTTTGGCCGTCGTCGATGTCAGACGACGCTGCGTGGAGTAATGGCGAAATGAGACGGATAAGGCTCTCGCAAAGGTCCTGCCAGGTGCAAAATAATATAATGTGAAGCGTAAAGCGAAGGAAAGGCCTGCGTTGGTTTGAGGTCCGTTCAGAGAAGATAAAACGTATCCGAGGGCCTGCCTCTGAAGCCTTAGCAGTCTCGATGACAAGCGGACTGGGCAGCGTGGAAGTTGGGGCTTTAGGACACACGAAACGCAAATCTGAGGGGGGAGTGGCAGAGCTTTAGGTGTCGGAGGGCTGGTGAAACAGGAGTTGGTCGTTTTGGAATGATCTATTTCGGGGCCCGTCCTCAAGCCAGCTCGCCCCGGTCCTGGCAGAGGGCGGGCGGGCGCCTGAGCGACCAGAGCGCGCGATGGAGCCAGACGGAGCGAATGGGAGGACCTGCAGCGGGCGCCCCTGCTAGCGCGCCGTGGTCGACTCGCGGGCTGCCTGTGCAGTGCAATAATGTATGTGCGTGCGGTCAGTCACCACAGGACGGTGCTGCGTTGGCCGGTGGGCTGCCGTGACCGTGACCGTGACCGCGACCGTGAGGACTCATGGGCGCCATCGCTACGCTGCCATCATGCCATGCAGTGCGGGCCATGGCCAGTGGCACCGGCAGTCTTGCCAGAGTCAAGACGTCTTCAAGGACCACCGCCGGTGCCGTCGTGCCGCTATCATCTATGTACTGTACATACTCTTCGCCGCTCCGTCGCTGTCTTATAACTGGTACGCCACAGTACGACACCAGCATCGCCTGCCACTGCTGCCACTGCCGGTGCTCGCATCCCTCTCCCTCCCCGCGAGTCGGCGCGCGACGGGGGGCACGGCGCAACTGTCGCATGCGGCTAGCCACTCGAACAGACACTCCCCTCCCATCCCACCACCACGCGGCGGCGGCAGGCGAGCGCCCGGCACATGCTTTGTTCACAGCGGCGAGCACATCGAGTATCGATCGGCCTCTCTCCGCTGGGACGGTCCGCATCATCCATCATCGTCGACTTCCTCTCCATCAGCAGACCCTGCCTTGCATTGCACCCAGGCCAGAGAGCCGCCGAGAGACGAAAATCCCAGGATGCCCTCGCCCACACGTCGATAATGCAGCTTGACGGGCGGACACCGCGACCACTCAGCGCTCGCTCCTCGCTGACTGACGACAAGACTCCCGACACTGATCTTCTTACCGCCGCTGTTATTATCGCCCTGGTGGCCCATACTCGCTGCCTGCGTATTGGCCTTCCCATCGACTGCGCTCCTCCCTGAGAAAAGCACATCCAATATCATAAAGGTAAGGCTCGCCCGCTAACTGTTCCTCCCCCAAACTCGGGCTGCTCTGCACGACGCAGGAACATCACATTCCCGTCAGCGCTGGCTGCATCTCAGTGCGGATCCAGCAGCGTAATCACGCGAACGGTGGAACGCCATTCTGTTCCTGACTTGACGTCCTGTGGCGGATCAACGAACTGTGAAGTGCAAGAGCACGGTGCGGCCAGATGCAGGAACCAGCAAAAGAGGCACTCGGCGCCAGGTTTGATCTCCGTCCTGAAACGCCATCCACTTGTCCCTTGTGGGGATACTGAAGGGTTTTTGGCTATCCAATAACGCAATTAGGCTCCACCGTCCCTCTTCTCTGAATCTCGGTTTGTAGGAAGCAAGCCCAGCGCCTGTCTTTGACTCTGATGGAGGTGCAGCGTGCGCATATAGCCCAACAGTGTCGCCGTGTCTCTCAGCGTGACGCTCTCGCGAGGCTGGCTGGTTGGCTGGCCAGTAAGCGCATCCATGAGTCGTTTCAGAGTTTCTTTTGCCTAGGGTCCCATTCCTCTAACCGTTTTCAACCGCTTTCTAGACCCACTTCCTACGGCGAGTCAGCGAATGAGCGCCGGTTTTGCCGGGTGCACGCAAGCGCTCGAGCAGATGTCAAAGGTGCATCCCCACCATCACCTGCCACCTTGATGCAGCCGATAGCACTGGTTAACACAACCGTAATTTTATCCTCCTAGCCCTGAGCTATCGCAGAATGCGCGATCCACTCGTCCTGGCTAGAGTGCGTTGAGAGTGTAGATCTGAAAAGTTTTCTGTAAGAGAGCAACCGCGCCGTTGAACATCGATGCACAGATGATCATGGGGCATTGTAAGCCGACGAGACGAGGCGGGCTGGTGTGGTGGTCGAGCCATCTGGCTTACCTCAGGCCGACCTTCGATCCACAAATGCCATGTTCACACGAACTTGCATGTGCGAAATCCCTTTTGGCAGAAACCTGGACTTCGAGTCTTTACCGAGAGATTCGTGTGTGACCAGCCTGTGAAACACTTCGCATACAGCCTCGCCCTCTGCCCTCGGATACCGCTGTTCACAAACCAAAACGCTTTTGGTCTGCTATATTTGTGATGCTGGGACACCATCGGAGGAAACATCGTTTTGGGAGAAGTACGCCTGTACCTGCGTTAGTGAACTTCTGAAACCCACCCCAGAGTATCGTCTCCTTCTTGATCGGGACGCAAAGGTGGGCTCCAGTAGAGCGCAGGAGGTTGTTCGATCCGTCTCCACTGCATACGGCCATGTAGACCGAAGAGCTGTCAGAATTTAGGGTGATTGCTCCCTTTTCGTTGTATGACATCCAAAAACCAACATCGAACGAAAGGTGTCATCGAAGCGAAGAATATTGCCAATCTCGGAGGCAACCTAGCCGTTAGTGGCGGAGACGACGAAGTTGTTTCGCTACGCCCGTGGCTAAAAAGCCCAGAACAGACGAGGCAAGTCGATATTGTGCCTCTGCTTGAATCGTTGAGGTGCAAATGGCGGCCACCATTGGATAATGAATATGGTCGAATACTCCTTAGCCAGGGAAGGTTTAGGCCACGGGACTAACAAGCCGACCGCTCATGTCAGCACGTGTTGTTGTTACTCAGGTCTCCGGAGACATGTCAAAGAGAAAAAAGCCGTCTATCAGCAACCGCTTCGAGGGTGTTGTCGTGATGCGGAAGCCCTCTATCAACAAGTCACAGCCGTGAAGACACTGCGCTGACTCTTCCGTGAGACCATCGACAAACCTTCCAGCGCTGGCGGTTTACATTGAGCCCACCGGATAATGACGCTCACAATGGGGGCGAGAGATCTTCTTGATGTATCAGATCTCAAGTCTGTGTATCAGAGTGGCGGGAGTTTCAGGTTGATAGCTCGCTGCAGGGACGATGACCTCCATCAACACCAAGGCGGATAAGCCTTTAGCACACTATTACGCAACTAAGTACAGATGTGGATGTTTTCGAGCAGTTGGAGTTTGTTTGGTGATTACCAAATCATCGGAGGAGTTCGAGCTTTCTCTGAAAGTGGTAACGTAGGTATGGACGCTTCGAAGGTTCGGATGAGGACAGACGTTGGAGTCGTCTTTCAAAGCTTACTCAACAACTTCGAGTTGTATTCCTTGTTCCTGGGCTAGCTTTTGGGCCGTATTAAAACGGCTATCCAATCGCACGCCATAAGCTATCCAGTCCCTACGAAATGCTGGTAAATAAAATTCCCTCAGCCAAAACCTGTTCCACCAGGCAAACCCCACTCCGTAACCTTCCGGACGATCATCCAGCCTCAAGGCTCAATGCACGAAATGCATTCAAAATTTTAGTGGATGCCGAAAGGGAAGAACCATAAAGGCGCGGCTTAAGTTGCAATTCTGCGTGGTACAATAGCTCTCATGAGACGCCAGTATAGCCGTCTCCCCGGCCATCTCTCCGGCCGTCTCTCCGGCTTGAAGGCGCGAATCGGCACTTCTTAACGTATGCAGTGGCTTCATTCCTAGTATCAACCTAGTATCGAGGCGGAAATCGCAAATCGAGGCGTTCTCGAAGAAGGCTTCAGAGCATTGACGCGGGCTTTTGATCAATAGCGTCGTTCAAGCACGGGCAAACCAATAACCATATCTTGGCCGTCGCCGGGTACTATTCATGCCATTCGGTATTCTCGCCTGATCCGTCTAGGACGAGCTTTCTGTGTCTGGCCGCGGAGCGCCGAGTTTCCAAAAAGGGACGGGTTTGCTCATAGTACTAGACCCTGAAAGTTTAACTGTGTCTTACATGGAACCCCTCGGCTGCCAGAGGCGCAATTGACGATGCATGAAATCTTTCGAGATCTAGAGCTGCGGGAGTTGACCTCTGCTGAAGTCGTGGCGGGTCTCTGGGGTTCTCGACGGCTCACCTGCCTTCGGTCACCGGATTGGTGATAAGATTGATTTTGAGCGGGACATTGGTAATAGCATGCAGATTTCGTTGAAAACCTCTGTACAGTATGTTTCGCCTCGACTTGAGCATCGAGACAACCGTGCTTAACACATTGCAGGTCGAACGAGACCTGCACTGAGACGATTCTCGGATCTGTTCGGCTTGAAAGCCATACGCTTTGTATGCAGGGTCCTTGTGGATTGGAATAATGCCTGCGGGGTGGCGTAAATCTTGAACATAGAGTTCGGCCGATTTCCAAAGTTCAGCATCTCGTGATGATGCTATGCATCGTTAGCCAAGTGTTAAACGTTAATCAACGACTCCCTGGCAGTGCCAAGGTGGAACTCGTTATTCCGAAAGCCAGTTTGAGATGAAAAAGGCGATGGGAAAGGACAAAATCTCATCATTGAAATCGGTTCAACCTCCAATTCTAGGGCTCAGATGCGGAGTATGTCCCGGAGCCTCACATCCTCAGTCTCTACGAGCCGGCATGACCACTATTGTCCTGATTAGATTTGAAACAACATTAGCTGGAGTCTAGTAATCGTCCAAAGCCGGCCAAGTTCAACACTCACCTCCCAGACGGCATCTTGTCACCCAGAATGACGTCCGCTATTATAACCGCCGACTATATCGCCACGGGCCTGCGGGGCGCGTGATATGACCCGCTTCTTCATGGTCAAATCCAAATCCTGCGATGATCCTGAGGTGTTTGAAACGAGAGGGACTGAGCATGACGTTTGATGAGCCGTGAGACCTGCTCGAAAGTCGTACCTGGCGCTATCCAAAGTTGGCGCTAGCGGGCTTGGCACCAAACATCGCAAACAATCAATCCTTCACAGACGTCAATTGACTTGTTGATGACGAGAACAACATCACATGCAGCATCGAAAACGATAGCGAAATAGCTTGAAGCGTGATGGCTTCATCCACTTTGATATTCGTTCCGTTGTCAAGACCCCAGTCACGAGTCTTGCAGCAGTTCCCGCGGGTCCGGCAAATCATCCCTCCTGGACACTCACGTGCCTCGTGCTTCTGGTCGCGTATTCGTCTTTCACAGCGTGCATCAACACGCACACACCCATTAGGCTCTCATAGAAGAGATATTACACAGAGAAGCTCGTTCAGCACGTCAGCTATCTGCCTTTTAGACCATGAGAACAAGCAAGCGCCAAGGCGTACACCTTCTATCAAGGATCAACAAGTAGGTTCATGACTTCTCTACTCTCTCTTTTGCTCACATGGGCTTGTTAATCTGATAGAGTTGGTCTTTCGAACTCTTTTAAACTAAACCAACCCATTCAATCAAAACTGCTTCCTCAAGTCCAACCACTAACATACCAAACAGGACCCCCAACCAACCCCCCTAACCCAAACTCTCAAAGCCAAACTCCCCCTCAAGCTCCCCCTCACCCACGAAAAAATCTACAACATCCCCAACCTCCTAACCTTCTCGCGGCTCCTCTCCACCCCCGTCCTCGGCTACCTAATCCTGAACAACCACCCGCTCTACGCCTTCACCCTCTTCGTCTACGCCGGCACCTCGGACCTCCTCGACGGCTGGATCGCGCGGAAATGGAATCTCCAGACCGTCGTCGGCAGCGTCGTCGACCCCATGGCCGACAAAGCCCTCATGACCACGCTCGTAACCTGCCTCGCGCTAAACGGGAGCCTGAGCCTCCCCCTTGCGACGCTGATTCTAGGCCGCGATGTCAGTCTCGCGCTCGCCGCGATTTATTTCCGCTACGCGTCGTTGCCGCCGCCGAAGACGGTGGCGAGGTATTGGGATTTCTCGCTGCCGAGTGCCGAGGTTCATCCTACGACTATTTCTAAACTGAACACTTTTTTGCAACTTGTGCTCATTGGGACGACCATGTGTGTGTCGCTTTTGCATGACCCGGCTGCGATTTCTTCGGCCGCGAATTTGCTTTCTGCGCCGCTTCTTTCGGTCCAGGAGGCGCTGGGGGGCCCGGAGGGCGTGGATAGGCTGGTTAAGGGTATGAGCGGTGTTGTGGCGGGAACGACTGTGTATTCGGGATTGAGTTATGCGTGGATGAAAGATGCGGTTAAGATTTTGGGAGAGGATGAGGCGTTGAAGAAGAAGCAGGGGTTTAGGGGACGGATGATTATTGGGGGCACGTTTGGAAGTGTGATATTACTTGCTGCGGGGCTGTGGTGGAGGGAGCTACAGAAAAGGGATGCAGAGGAAGAGGAAGAGGACGAGAAGAGTGAGAAGTAAAGTATTGTGTATCTCTTTAAAGCTGTCTGCATTATACTCTAGAGACATGGTGTCTGATACCTACCTACATTGCCGGGGTCTTCGTACATGTATTCTACATTTCTTTCTTACATCCTACACAGTTCAAACGCCACCGAATGCAATATAATAGTACACACCTTGGAACTATGCGTTCATGCAACTTGTCCCGCCGCATCCATAAATATCCTCTTCCGCTCCTCTATCTCTTCCCTAACCCTCTTCTCCCTCTCACCCTTACCCACTCCCCTAACAAACTGCAAAAGCCTCAAAGCCCCCGTAGGCGTGACCCCCTCCACACGTCTCGCCATGCCCACGCTCTCCGGTCTCGCCAGCTTCAATGCGGCTTTCTCCTCGAAACTCAATCCAAAGATGTCCTCGTAGTTTAGATCCTCGGGCAATTTTAGTCCCTCGTCTCTGAGCCAACGTTGTTGAGCGGCCGTCTGGTGAGCGACGTAGGGTGCGTATGTGGCGTTTATCTGAACGCGCGATTGTATATGGGGGGAGTAATTGCCGATGGCGGGAAGAACGTTGAGGAGGGAGGAAGGCGTGGTAGAGGGTAGACGGAGGAGGTCATATGCTGAGCGCTTTGTGCTGTCATTGCGGATTGCGAAGCCGTGTTGGCTCCATATTGGTGATCCAAAGGTTTTCTCTTCCATTAGTCTGGTCAATTCCTCGATATCAGCTGCCTCGCGTGAGTAAGCCTCCCAGCGTTTGTCCGTAACCACTCCAGCGGCGCGTCCCATGACTGTGAGGCGCGTGTCGGCATTATCAGCACGCGCTGACATACGATACTCGGAGCGAGATGTAAACATGCGGTATGGTTCGGAGACGCCCTTGGTGACTAGGTCGTCGATCATAATGCCAATATATCCATCCGCCCTTGTTAAAGTCATGGGAGCTTTGCCTTGGGCGGCCCGACCGGCATTTATACCAGCTACAACTCCCTGTCCTGCTGCTTCCTCATAGCCTGTCGTACCATTGATTTGGCCTGCGAGGAAAAGACCGGAGATGTTCTTAGTTTCGAGAGAGGAGCGCAGATTTCGTGGGTCGACGTAATCGTATTCTACGCCATAACCTGCCTGGAGCATTGTCACATTTTCCAGCCCCTTTATTGACTTCAACATCTGCTGCTGTATGTCCGCCGGAAGAGTCATGGATATGCCGTTCGGGTATATGACGTCCGTGTCGAAACCCTCTGGTTCTAGCCAAATGATGTGCGAGTTCTTGTCTGTGAAGCGCATTACTTTCGACTCCACGGATGGACAGTATCGCGGTCCCTTTACTGTTTCTCGAATATGTATTGACTTGGAGAGATTCTGGCGGACGATATCGTGTGTCGTTTCGTTCGTCCTCGTCTCAAAGTTCAATAGCTGATCTTCTACTTGTACCCGATCGTTCAAGTAGCTAAACGGCATAGGCGGATTATCTCCCTCTTGCGCTTCTAATATATCGTAATTGATCGTTTTTTTATCCAGTCGAGGCGGTGTTCCAGTCTTTAATCGTCCCAACGTAAATCCTGCTTCTCGTAGTGACTTGCTCAACCCAAAAGTTGCAGCTTCACCCATACGTCCTGAGGGATACGCTTCAAGACCTATCCACAGTCAGTCTCCTTTTCTTCGCCACCAATCCTTCCTAAACATACCAATATGTATCTCTCCGCCCAAAAACGTCCCAGTAGTAATAACCACGCTCCCCGCGCCAACAACCTCTCCACTCTCCAACCTCACCCCCTTAATCCTCCCATACCCTTCTTCCCCGCTGTTCTCTCTGTCCACCACAATATCAGCGACTTTTCCCTCCACCACACTCAACCCTGTATATCCCACCATTTCCTCTCTCATATATTTCTGATACAGCTTCCTATCAATCTGCGCCCGCGGTCCCCACACAGCAGGCCCCTTCTTGCGGTTCAACACGCGGAATTGCACACCCGCTTTATCCACGATTCTACCTACGACGCCGTCTAGAGCGTCGATCTCGCGGAGCATAGTGCCCTTGCCAATGCCCCCGAAGGAAGGATTGCAGGAGCAGACGCCGAGGTTCGTGACGGAGGGTGTTATAAGGGCAGTTCGGGCGCCAGATCGTGCAGCAGCGGCAGAGGCTTCACAGCCTGCATGACCGCCGCCGATTACTATCACATCAAAGTGCCTATGGCCCTGTTAGATATCAATAGCCGGGAGACTGAAAGGGTAGGGGCTACAGTACCGTTGAGAGTCGGACACTGTCGCGAAAGTTCTTCGAGCGCGATCGTTGAAGGACCGGACGCGAGGCGCATGGCCCCAGAGCTGGCGTGCTTTCATGGGGACTGTGCGATACATTGTGAGGATGTATGCGCTGTCGATTGGACCTGTAGCGTAGTGAATAAAAAGTTGGGATGGCCGCGCTCGGAGGTGCCGTTCGCCGCAAAATGATCACGTGCGAAAGCGTGCTCCAGGGCTCAAGTCTGCCGCTCCAGACTATCGACATTTGGATACTAGTAATGGAGAGATGACAATCCAATCCAATCCGTGATCTGCAAGTTCAATATATAGCACAAGCACATCGGGCAGTACATCAATCACTACCTTCCAGCGGATCACAAATTGTCAAGATCGCAAAGGGCATGGTATCAATTAACAACGCGCCGAACGCACTGATCCTATACCGAACTGCCAGAGCAGAGAGAATACATACGAGAATGTATAAAGTAGTGTACACGTGATTTCCTACAAAGCTTCTTCCAAAACCAAGTCCCTTGATGTCCCTGACATATTACAGTACCGCGCTCCGCACTATAACCGACCCATTCTCCTCCAAACCGCGGCCCATCGCCTACGGAACAAAAGCCTTCAATTACATCGCATGTAGTGACAGGTATAGCGACGAATCTTGTCGAAAGGGAGAGCATCGTCTAGCCGGAAGCTTCCTGTACCAGACCCTCATCGTTGACCTCGCCGGTGTCCTCAACGCGCGGTTTCGAAATGACATCGAAGTTCTCTGCGCAGACATTAGCACTTAATCCAATCCACCATCGCTTCCCGTCCAGGGCACTCACTGGCAATCAAGCTCAAATTGCTCCTCTTGTTGCCCTCCTGGTCCTGAAACACATCCATCCTCGCATCCGCGTCCACATATAACAAGCTCCCCTTGGGCAGGCTCAGCAAGTAGTCTTTCTGCGGTCCAGACGCAAAGCTCGCGACTCGGAACCAGCTCGTCTTCCTGTCGTCGCCCTTGCCGAAGCTGGATCCCAGCGAGTAGCGCACGAGTGTGCGGTCGTTGGCGATGCTGACTTCTTCGGGAGCGGCACCGAGACGGCCGACGATGGACATGCGGGCGAGGTTGGCGCGAGCGGAGCTGCTGAAGGCGCGGGTGGAGATGCGCGGGGCGGCGCGGAAGGTTGGGGCGAACATCTTAATGATTGGGGTGGTTTGGAGGCTGGTGAGAGACGATTGGGATCGGAGGTGGAGGTGAAAGTCGTGGGTGAATTGTGGGGCGACGATGAGTTCTCGCGTTGAACTTTTGGTGTTTGTGAGAGCTTGGATTGCTGTTTTGGGATGTGCACCCCTTATCGCGTTACCAGTGTGCCAGTGCGCGCCGCGCCAAGATTTTGACAACTACAACACCCAAGCTGAAGACGGAGGAGACTCCGGACGAATGGCGAATGTATAAAGAATGATTTGATAGGCAGATAATGTAGTGAAGCTTCTGAGCTCCCATTTCATTAACTATGGGTATAAATTCCCTTCTCCCAATTAAGCGCCAATAAGTCCATTGATCAGTGTTCTCTCACCTTTTTGTCCTCTTCGCACCCGGCTCATCCTCCTCACTATCATAATCCTTGAAGATAGCCTTGGGCTGCGTCTTCTCCCAAGCCCCCGTAAACACAGCCTTCTCTCCCTCTTTGGGCGCATACTTCAACAGCGCTTCTCTCGGATCCTCATCCCGCATATCACTTCCCTCAATCTGTTCCATGACATACTTCTGGTCCGGCGTGTTTTTAGCAAAAGGCGTGGTCTGCGGCATATGCGGTCTTCTTGGGTCTCTACTTCGTCCTGAAGCTGTGAGGCCGACGGTTGGGTGTCGAGCAGCAAAGGAACCGGCTGCTGGTCCGCCACCACCTGAGGTTACTGCGTCGCCGGCCATGCCGAGAGGATCCATGTCGGTAGTGAAGTTGGGGTCGTCATCGAGATGCCGCTTCTTAGGGGCTTTAGAGAGGATTGTCAAGGCGCCAGAGGTGGAGAGGGTGGGATTGAAAAGGATGGTTGTTTGGCCGTTTGCGGAGCCGGTAAAGATTTGATTGAGCTTGGGATGCCAGTTGACTGTTATCAGGGGTGAGCCTGGCGTGACTGGCGTCACCAGTTCGGGACGGAGAGTCGCAGGATTGAAGATGTGCAGGTGACCCGTCTCGGAGCCAGTGATGACGCTCGAGGCATTAGGCGAAAACTTGATGTTGGACGTCGGGTATTGGAACGATGTTGAGGGATGTGATGTCGTGTTGACGGGAGTCTTGAACTTCCTTGTGTCCCATAACTTGATGGTGTCATCGCCTCCTCGTGTGATGACGAGCCTGCCGTCTGGACTGATATCCAGCCCACTGGTCCAAGTATCATTCGTGTGCGCGTCGCGGATCTCTCCGGCTGGTCGATGCCACGGCCCATCTCCACCCCACATCACTAGACTCCCATCTAGCGCCGCCGATACTATCATACTGCTGTTCCCCTCAGCCGTAGCGCCCCAAGCAATAGCAGTCATGCGTGTCATGCCTGCCGATCCAGCAGCTTTTGATTTGTGCACCACGACCTGCTCCTGCTTCATCCTCTTGTTCACGTCCCATACTCGAACCGTACTATCCGTGCCCGCTGTCACGAACCGCTCTCGATTTGTAGGATGCCATGCTGCACTTGTAACCTCCGATGTGTGTCCCTTTGTATTCAGCTTGTCCCTCAAATACATATCCCCCTTCACATACTCTGCTATCATGTCGCCATCTCTGCTGAACAGTCGCGCCTGCGGATTCGCCGTGATAACGAGGAACTGGCTGCCCGAGTGCGGGCTGAAGAGAACATGATGTATGGCATGCGACGTCGCGTCCGCCGAGGGTTTTGTCACAAAGGGATCGACCGTCTTGAAAGCGCGTATCGTCGTCGGTGTCAGTGAAGACAAATCGTGTATCTTCAGTGTGCAATCCGTCGACCCCGTCACCACGCGTGTTCCCGACGGATCCAGCGTGATGGACGTAACGGGCTTCTCATGCGTCTTCACCAGCAATTCATGTGAGACAGGGAACTCGTCCTCCTCATCCTCATCGTCGCTGTCATCATCTGAGTCCTTGTCGCTTTCCTCCTTCTTTGGCGCAGCTTGCTTGCTCTCGTCGACAATTTTCCTGCGACACCGTTCAATTTGCGCCGCGACGTCTACGCCCGAGTCCTTCTTGCCGAAGCCCGTGGGCATGAACTCGCGCATCGCCTCTTCATCTTCCGCGGAGAAATCCATAACTTGTGCTGGGGTAGGGCGTGGGTTACAAACCAAGTTGTTGCACGACGTTGCTGCCATCATGAGGATGACATATGCGATGGAGCGCGCTAGTGCTCCGATTGGCCAGGCTCTTTTCACCACCACCACTGCACCGCACTATCATATTTTTGGATATAACTTATTACCGCTTTGGGACAATGTCTGCCTTCGATACGCCAATATTCGGGTCTCTCTCGCATGAAAGATTTTTAAACTTTGGGTAAGCTGACCTTTGCTTGTCTGAATTAATCTAAGCTGGCTGGGCGGCTGTTCTAGGTCCCGACCCCACCTCTACCAGTAGAGGGGTTTGAAAGAAGTATAAAACTAAGGCTTTTTCTCCCTAAGTCTGAATAAACTCAATTCACTCCAATCTCTCAAGTTTTCAAGATTTGCCCACATCTTTCCACCTCATTCCTCATACACATCCCCACATTTGTAGCTCATCCCACCAAATCGTCTCCCAACTATGTCTCCCCACCGCACCATTATAGCTTTCGGCACCGGGCCCGGCATTGGAAATCACATTGTCTCCAAATTCGCATCCCAAGGCTTCACCCACGTCATCCTGCTTGCACGCAACACAGCTCGTCTCGAAAACGAAGACGCTCCCTTCGTTTCCCAGACCAACCCCAATGTCAAACTCGACACCCTGCGACTCGATCTCTCGGATCTCGGATCAATTCCAGGCGTTTTGAAGAAAATTGACGAGTTGACTGAAGGCGATGATGTCGAAGTGGTTTTCTTCAACGCGGCGAGGATCAAGACCAGTGAAGTGTTGGAGGTCAGTGTTGAAGAGATCGAAGAAGACTTCAGAGTATGTACTCCCCCTTTCCATCCGAAATCTCGGCTTTGATAGGTGCTGACATCAGTGAACAAAGACGACGAATCTCGCTCTCTACATCATAGCCCAGCACTACATCCCCAAGCTCCAGACTCTCGCCAAATCCAACGCTTCCAGTAAACCCAGTTTTCTCGTAACCAACAGCCATCTGCCTTGGGATCCAGTTCCCCAGCTTCTCTCTCTTTCCCTTGTCAAGGCTTCTCAGCGTAACATGGTGCTCAGTTTCAACCGCGCGTTCAGTGAAAGCGGTGTCCATGTTGGATTGATCAGTGTTGAGGGCGTTGTTGCGCCTGAGAAGAAGCATTTGAATCCGAATAACATTGCCGAGAAGACGTGGGGATTCTATAATGCGGGCCTTGGTGGTGGACTTGAAGTCAACATCAGGGAGTAGATGGTAGCTAGGTCTGGATCTGTAGGACTGCTCAAAGCTAGCAGCACAACCAACATTATCAAAATTGGCAAAAGCAACAACAAAAAAGATAGCTCATTTACCAAAAGCTGTTTAGCTAACGCACTGTACTGTACATACAACTAGCATATCATTATGTCATTATCAAGGATCCTCATAATCCAACTGTCCGTCAAACAAATCCGTGACGACCTTCGTCATTGGCTCAGACAGAGTTGCTTCATCGTCAACCTCACCACCAAACATCCTTAGCCACTGGGCCCGCAGCGCTCTCTCATGAGCGTCTTTTTGTTGTTGTTGCGCCTCGGATTCCGAAAGCTCTTTGACACGTGGTGCAGGCGGAGGTGGAGGAGGTACCTTAGTGTCGGTGCCAGGTTGTGAAAAATAGGCGTCTTCCTGTGCTTCGTTGACCTTCGCTTCATTGACCTTGTCTTTTCCCTTCTTGTCACGTCTCCTAATCTCAGCCGTCCTCTCCGCTAACCTCCTCACCTCTTTACTCGTCAACTGCTGATGCTTCACGAAAACGGTATCTTTACCCCTCTCCTCATAATTTTCCGTGATCTCCGCGACAGCCTCCGGGCTAACAAGTCTCCGGTCGATCATCGTATACCCCGCAGATTGACCAAGAATATCGCGGTAGGTGAAGTAGTCGTCAACATTAATCTCGTCAAGGTTGATGACAGCTTCAAATGGCGACGAAGGACGGGAAGTAGGCGTATTCGCTCTCGGTCTCGTTGGGGTAGGAGCTTGCGCAAGGTCGACGGACGATAGTGTTGTGCGCAGGTTATCAAGTTCTGATGTCGATGGAGGAAGTTGTGTGTCCGGCACGGATTCCTTTCCAACCAGTTTCCAGGCTTCTTCCGTCGCAACCCACAAACCATACTTATACCTGCCTTCAACTTGGTGTACCAGACCCAAAGTCTGGAGTTTCATGAGAGCTCCAATTACTGTGGAAGTCTCCACGCCAAGTGCCACAGCTAGCGCATGCTCACGAAGGGCATGCTCCTGGGGGAGGTGATGCGCCTCCAACCCGGTTCTGACGCTTGGAGCGAATTGGCCAACATAGGAGCGCGCCAAAGACGCGCTCTGTGCCTGTGCCATTGCGGAAGACATAGATGGACGCCTCGGGCCGAAGGCCATTGTACTCGCTGCAGGTGTACTAGAGGTAACAGATTGAGGCGTCAATGATATGAGATTGGTGAGAATCATCGACTCCAATTCCGATATCGATTCTTTCGGAGGTGCCATTGTGCCCGCAACATCGTCTCTCCCAGGTGCCAAGACCCACCTACCCTTACTCCCCTCGATTCTTCTCACGGAACCGGAAACCTCTAGCACAGATAATGCTGTTTTCAAGGACTCTGGGGCGAGTGCAAGTCCCTGAGCAAGAATATCCTCGTGTATTCCATTTGTTTCCCAAGGAAGACCTCGCATGACGTCAAGTACGCGGGTTGCTGGATCCAAATTCGATGTCGCCGTTGCGCGCCAAATCCCATCGCTACCAGTCACACGCCTGATCAAGTACCCTTTCTGGAGTTCCGTGATGACGCTCGTCATGGCTGCAATGGACACATGGAACCTTTCCATGAGTGTTTTCTCATGAACTCCATCACGATTGGATGGGTTTCGTAGATAGGAGAGGACTTGTGAGGCCAAGTTGGAAATGTCGTCACGAGCATTCTCTGGATATTGTTGACCCGGGCCAAAGTCGGTGGCATTTCTTGCATGGCCGCACACAGAGCATCGCATATCGGTGAGATCTGTGCCTTGGTGGCAGACTCCGCAAATCCACATGTCGTTGGGAACGGTCAATGTGTCTTCTGTGGAGCTCGGGGGGTGGCTTTGTTTGTCATCTTCCCCTGGTTTCGATTGCTTGGAGGCAGAGATGTCTCCCTGTTGCGGGTCGCTTGTCGGGGCTGAAGGCAGATTAAGCCAATGTGACACTCCGCTTTTGGATGATAAGGTCGCAGGGTCGTCTTGTGTACTGCCCATTGCACTACTCTTGGCAGAGTGCCTAAGCCTCTCTATCAGTATATCCCGGGTTATCTGACTCCTGCACCTCAACAACACCTTCCCATCAGGTCTAAAAGCCGACTCATCTAGAGTCTCCGCTTCGTCAATGACAAGTTCCGTACCGATACGTTCCTCGATAGACACCTCAGGTGTAAGTCCCAGGGCGAGAAGCGGGTTCTGAGTCTCCGTCTGACGTTCATTGACGAAGGCAAAGAGTTTACCGGGGTATATGTGTAGCGAAGCTTCATGTCGTTGGAGAGCTCTCCATTCCTCAAGTATGTCGCTCCAAGTGCACACATACGCGAGAGCCTTTTCAGGTTCCTCGGGGAGGGTCATTGAAGGGCGTATCATGCCTAGAAGCGGCGTATCTTTCTGGTGTTCTGCTAGGCCGCGCCATGGCAGATCCGGACTGACAAATGGCGTCTTACTCCCTTCAGCCCTGGAACTCATTTCAACCGTGGAGAGAAGTTCCAAGCCCAGCAAATAGACGTTCGGGACCTCAACTCGATCCCTCCTAGCTTCCACACCCTGAGGGACCGAAAACACCGTTTGATCAGCATCCATATGAAGCAGTTGCAGAACACGTTGAGCGGCCGTATATCCGTTTTCACAGAGACTTCCACCTTCCGTATACACGCCATTAACACTGGCACAAGTTGTGCAACTCTGAGCGTGGCTTTCGAAGATTTCCAAAGCAACTTCCTCTTCCTGACTGAGGGGGCGTTTGGCTAAATTGGCTGGTTGTTTACCGGATCGGAAGGCTTCGCCGACGGAGCCGAAGAGATCAGCGGGCAGCGCTTTGTTGACATTGTTGTCGACGGGCGGGAAGTAGACTGGGAGAACGGATTTGTATGTGAGTTCGTCACTTGATCCGAAGACGCAGAAGACAATCTTCTCAATGGGGCTGCTAGAGTCCATGGATTCTAAGAAACGTTTGACCTCTTCCATTGCCAACGAGGCACAGTCGCGTCTTGGATCTATCATATATTAGCAAAGCGTGTGTTTAGCGGAAGTGGTTGATTTGGACTCACAGTTCAGCATACCGGTGCCAATACTAGGTATCGCTATTGAAGTTGCCTTGAGTGAGACGGCTTTCTGTAGAATCTCTCGGTAGATCTGGCGCAACACATCCTTGCTGGTTTTACGATATGTGTCCGGTGGAACAGCGTGCAACACGTGTTTGGCTGGAAGCTGATATGCTCCGGTGAGCTTAACATCGCCCTCATTACACATGCCGAATGCTGTGAACTCCTCTTGCATGCCAAGGCCGGCTTTCCTGAAAACAGTATGATCAAGCCAGCCCATGCCTGAGAACCCGATGTCTGTAGAGTTGACGATTCTGCGCTGTCGTTAGGAAAATCCTGTTTGCATCGTGAAGTACGTACACATCTACTTCGACTTGGGTGATATCGTTCCTTAGAAGACACACGATATGATTGAATCGAGTTGAAGGAATTGAGTTTGTGGGTTTTTGCTCGAGCTCTCGTAGTTGGTATAGTCGCGAAACAGACGGTATTTGATGAAGCTTGACGACTTCAGTACGCCCAGGTGCCGGTGTGTCACGTTGAAATTCTCTCGTGTACATGACTTCTTCAAAGTGATCGCGAACCCCTTGCTCTCCTCTGCCAGTGGTTTTGACGAGCCAGCTTCCGAGACGGACGGATATTGTGGTCATTTCGTGAGGTACGTCAAAATTCCTGGAATTCAGTCAGTGATTTGGACCTCATGCATATCAAGATATCCTAATGAGTGGGACTAGATATGCTTACCGGACGATAACATTCTCCAAGCTCTGCGCAAACTCCTGGCAAAGGCTCAAGAGGCCTTCAACATGTATACCTTGGCTCGTCCGCATGTAGCTATTGTATTTGTCCCAGATAGCTTGATTGCTCTGCTGACCCAAAGCTGCTTTGCCCTCTGCTACGTCCGTGATTTCCGCGATACTGCCCGTGACGGCTTGCATGACTGTACACAGCAAATTGAGATGCTCGACAGCCTGTTTGTCCAAGATGGCTCTCGGCGAGAGAAGCATTATTCCAAGAGATCCTAGTATGCGTTTTGTTCCATTGAGATATTCTATGACTTTACCTGGGAAAGCTGCTGCATGCCTCCGAAATTCAGCGAGCTCTGCAGCTACTTTACCAAGCTGGTTGGAAGTATCCGACACTTGTTTGCTTAGGGCTGCATTGTTCGTGCCTGATTCGTCTGCGGCGGCACTCTCAAGGTCTCCATCTACTGGAGGAAAGTAGATCGGGAGGAGGTTCCTGTAGGCCTCTTCGTCGACGCTGCTGAACACGCAAAACACAATCTTGTGGAAAAGGTGCGACGGGTGCGCATCGAGGAAGCCACGGGTTTCTCGGAGAGCGATCCGTGCCGCTTCCCACGTGGGGAAGCCACAGCCTCCAGAACCAAGTGATGGAAATGCCACAGTGCGGAAACTACGCTCCAGGGCCAGTTTGAGAGCACTTCTGTAACATTCGGCTAGCATTTTGAACTGGTGGGTTGCTTGACTTCGGCTGTAGTTTGGCCTCGCAGTATGTATGACCCACCTACAAGGGAGTTTATAGCCAGCAGTGACAATTGCCTGACCAGTGCCAATTTTAGGGTGAGCTCGGCATTCCCTTCGCATGTCTGGTCCAGCGGCTTTATGTATGATATTGTTGAGAGTGAAGTCAGGTTGGGAAACCTCGAGGGAGCGATTCGCGCTATTGACAATGGCATCCACGTCAAGTCGAGTAATATCGTGGTTGTAGAATGCAATACAATCATTGTAGGCACTTTTGGGAGCGTAGGTCGCGTCTTGTCGCAACAAATGCCCAGTTTTGTAAAGCGAGCGAAGTGTTGGGAGCGCGAAAGCCGTATATATTGGCCACAAGTGATCAGCTTCTCTTCCTCTAGATCCATAGAAGATGGTTGATGATGTGTCGCTGTTGGCACCCTCATCCTCCGAGACAGGGTCACTTGGAGAGCTCGAAGCCCTGTTGGTTTTCCTCGGTTGGCGAAAACTGAAGTTTAGCTTGGTTCCGTATTCTTCATCTCGAATCAAGTCGACGTCCGGGTACCGGGTTCTGTCAAATATGTTGATTGCATTGAGAACAGATGCCTCCTCTTTGAAACTTACGTTGCCTACCCATCGGCCATTCGCTTCAGCGTAACAAGTCACTGCACCAGCATTGGGCAGTGACCTGAGGTACACCACGAATGAATCCACTGCAGCTGGATCATATTTGTCTTCAGATACGATGTCTTCCGAGGCAGGTCCAGTGATCGCACTCGCCGTTACTGGTGGCTGTGCAAACAACATTTCAAGCCTTTCCTGAGTGGCATTAGGGACCTCGCTCAAAAGCTCCGCCGATAAGTTGTGCTCTGCATTAGACTGGTGACTTCTAGCAAGGTCCGCAGGCAGGCCCTCTGTTGCTTCTAGTGATGTTGTGTTTTTTATTACTGAGCGCTGGAGGTCCTCGTGTATGTCGTCATCGAAATCACTAATGAATGACACACCGCTCAAGTTTTGCGAACCAGTCCTGTCAGTGCTCCCTCTTGATGCTTGCGAACTTGCTCCATCTGAGTCGTTGTGCGAACTCGTAGGCAAAGCGAAGGCGGCAATCCTTTCTAGATGATTGGCGATGTGGTTCCCGATCTTGTGAATATCGGAAGGAGCGTGGCAGATGGGGCAAGTGCGCAAGTCTACGGTGGTGGTTTCGCCGACTTTGACGATGCTGTCCAGTTGGCTTTCGGGAAAGCTGTCACTATGTTCTCGGCGAAAATGGTCACGTAGACCTGCTGCTGAGGTGAAAATAGCCTCAGAGTGTTCGGGACATCTCCAAACTTTGCGATGACTAGCTTCGTGCTCAGTCCATTGGCGACGGCTTGTAAAAAGTTGGTCCGGCATGTCACAATCCAGATACGTGCAGACATATGGTTGCAGGTCTTGAAGTACGTGTGTTCTACACAAGTGTTAGCAAGGTATTTAGAGAACCAAGGCTCAGACAGTGATGTCACTTGAAGAACCTACTTCCATGATCGTTGATTAGCATATCTACTAGGGCAAATGATGTAGCAAATGGGACACTCAAAGTCTTTCTCACCATCTGCAGCTTTGGGAGGAGGCGGGAGTTGGATTGAGCGTCCAGATGCATCGCGCACAGTCGTTGCATAACTGGTCACTGACTTGGAGTCGACAATATCATCCAATGATTGATGGTGATACGTCACTTCTGTACCGGAAAGCATCGTCTTGCCCGTTTTTTGACTTGGTGCCTCCTTGATAATAACTTGTTCTGTTACTCCTGGCTGCACTTCGAGAGTATCGTGTAGGTTCATCTGTTCAGGACGTTCGACCTGTGGCTGAATGGGCGCGTCTTCTGGAATGGTTGACACGCCTAGCTTGTCTCGATGTCGTTTCCAATATTTGAATTGGCGTCTTCGAAGGGTGACTGCACGAGCAAGGCGGTGGATAAGAGCCTCATCTTTCTCAATGTCATTAGCACCGGCATACGGTGTGCGGAGATGTCGAACAAGCTCCCAGGTGTGCTGGAGATCGAACGCGGCATATTGTTCCAAGATATCGATCTGAGTCTCAGGATCTTTTGGAGCGTAGGATGCTGCTTTCAGTGACCTGGAACGGATGGTGGGTTGTCGAATTCGGACCGATAGCTTGTAGAGATTGTCAATAATATCGACGAACTCGCGAAAGCGCATCTCCAGTTCCGTCTTTGGTGCTCCAGGCTCGTCTTCGTCCTCATCTTCACTGAAGAAGTCATCATTCTCAACCTCATCCTCATCGGTCTCGTCCGGTTTCTGTTGTTTCTCATAAGGCAAGCGATTACCAGACACGATATCCAAAGCTGCGACCATGTTAACTTAAGAGCTTTTGACTTATCACGTGGTCGTACCAGCCTCGAGGTTTTCTTTTAGCTCAGCCAGAAGCTTCAGGGTATTGCTGGAAAGGAGTGGGGAGTCGCGAAGTCGGTAGTCCAGAGAAGAATGGCCTTTTTGTAACGCCCCTATATTTCCACACCAAACTCTGAATCTGCCGATTTCATCTTGAAGAGCCTCATAGTCCAGTGCATGATCGGAGTCGCCAGTGGTGATGGCAGTGGTGAGGTTTAGGAAAGCTCGCACATTCGCCGCCGTTGCTATCCTGATGGCCGACATTGCAATAGCACATGATGTCTAGAATCGATGGCAGAGCGAGCTTGCCTATCCGGCTGTGTACGCTTTTATGAATGAGTCGTGTTCCTAGTCAGCTCGTCAATGTTGATGTCTGAGGCGATGGCGCTAAACCGTCCGAAGCGGGGCGGAGCGCGGGGGGCTGAGGGCCTGCCGAGCTGAGGACTTCCCAACACCCTCTACACATCATGGCCGCCGCTGCGGTTCAAAAGTCGCCTAGAGTACGCCTTACTCGCAGGCCATATGTACTCGCGAGAACGGAAGTCATTTTGAAGGCTGCCTAACAGCTCCTCCCACTTTCACCGCTCACCGACAGTTTCGATACACCCCACATATCCATCTAGTAGTCCACGGGTGTCATCCACATTCCACACACGATGTCTGGTGTTGAAGTTGCAGGTCTCGTTCTTGGGTGCTTGCCCATAATCATCCAAGGTATGTTGAACTGGTTCGCTCCAGCAAACACAAGCTCGAGAGCTGCGGATTGACCAAATGCCAGCGATAGAATCCTACAACGAAGGGTTGGACCCTATGAAGAGCTTCCTACGATGGGAAAGGGAGTTACCAGCACTTATTCGAAAGCTCAGAAATCAACATGTCCATTATTCGCAGACATTACGTATCCTACTCGAGCCCATCACGACCGAATTCGAGCTCGCTGAGATGCTTTCGGGGGAAAGACAACTGTGGAAGGAGAAGGACATGGAATTAAAGCTACAGGACAAGTTGCAGGACTCGTACAATGCATATCAAAGCACAATCACGGATATAGAACGGATAACGAGGAAGATTGCGAGCAAGCTGGATCTGGAGAGAGCGACTGAGCTCTCGCGGAATGATCTCGAGGCTTTGATTGTCGCCAACCCCAAGAAGAACGATAAGTTCGAATTCCGGAAACGCGTCAAATTTGGCATGTCCAAGAAGGGCATAAAGGCATTACTAGAAGAGTTGGATGATTGCAACAAGGAGCTGGAACGTTTCACGGAGAAAAGTGAAAAGATTGAAACAGTCCGCAAGTCAGTCAAGCCATCGTTTGCAAATAGACTGCAGCGTATCCAGAAGTACGCTACCGGCCTGCATGAGACACTTTCAGTTTGCTTCTCCTGTGCTTGCAAGTCCAGTCACAGTACGAATTTGCGGCTTGATCAACGAGGCACCCTGTTCGCGTCAGGGAAGAAGGCTAACCAGACTCCCAAAACTTGCTTCAATGTATCATTTTCAAGCATCTCTGATGACGATACTCACCTCTGGAACTGGCAAGCAGCCGAAATCGTTGTAGAGGAAGAGGAAGATGATTATTTCGAATTGCAGCCCGGGACCAAACCTCGAATGACAAAATCAGTCAGCTTTGGGAAACAACCGCCACCGCCTTATTCGCCGGAGGATCCCGCCATCGTCCGGACCCCATCATTAGACGAGGTCAAGGATTTATGTGCGTCAATACAGCAGCTCTACAAGAACTCAGACTGCATCGGGTTTCTTTTTGACACGAAAAGCAAACTTCGCGGCGCCTACCCGGTGAAAAATTTAAGCACCAAGCCATATGCGGCCGGTTTCGTCACTCTAGAGGAGCTTCTCAACCGACCTCCCCTCGTGAACGGACGCCCAGCGAAGCTTAGCAAGAAGGAGCGATATAGCCTGGCTCTGACCTTGGCGAGTAGTACTCTACAGCTCAATGCCACTCCATGGTTTCCGTCGGATCAATGGGGCGCAAAAGATATCATGTTCCACCGTACGTGTACAGGTCACCGTCTATTAAATATCGACCATCCCTACATCACCCCCAAGCAGGTCCACCTCTCGAAGACTCTGACAAACGGACAAATACCAAAAGCTCGCGGCTTTCAGAATAAGAACACTGTCCTCCTCGCGCTGGCAGTCGCTCTCCTGGAACTCTACTTCGGCATGAGTGCCGAGCAGCATCGGAAACTGGAGCACTCTGAACCGTTCACTTCAAATCCCTGGACTCTCTGCGCGATGGCTTATGATTGGGCTGAAGAAGAGCAGGAGAACCTGTCAGCGGCTTTTTCAACAGCCATCAATCACTGTCTTCGCTGCTTTTCAGATCCAAGCGCCAGCCTGAGCGATCCCGGCTTCCTCCAGGCGGCTGTTGAGTGCATTGTCCTTCCGTTACAGGACGAACTGGATCAGTTCCTCGGCAAGAATGGGCCGTAAATTCTTCGGACGGAGGGTGTTGTTTTCCGGAGACAGCATGTGTGAAAGCTGTCGCAATTGAGATGCGGCGCCATCACCTAAGATCAGCCGGACCGGAGTACACGCTATGTCAATCCACGCTTATTCACCACTTCCGATCGTGCCTGACCCACGTGGCTTCACGATCTCAAATCTGGGGCAATTCGATTTAGCGTAAACACTTAACTGAAACAGGCTGCAATGGGTGCCCGCTATTCAACGTCATGTCCTGTCCATGACAGACGACGGTTGTATTTTGACATGGTGTGGAGAGTTTAGACGGATGAGTAGCTTGCATGCACCTTGTGTTCAATTTCGCATATGATAGTCGGGTAAGACAAGGTCGGGATTTGGTTCTGACAGGGAGAGAGGGGTGTTGAAGAAGGCATGACATGCGCAGGCCAACATTTGAAAGGCAGTCTCACAACATCATATTGTCCGTTCACGTGGTTACGGTGTCCATTTTGCAATGCCGTGCGAGTACGTTGTTTAGGGTGTGCAGTACGGCACACAACTGGAAATCGGAAATTGTGGGGGATGGTGGCGCCAATACGTAGGTCATGATTAGCAATTGGCGAGGCAGAAAGCCACATGCAGCCTCGAAGAGATTGGCCGCATTACGTCCTATCGCCGTGGCAACGTACCGCTCTTCAATGATCTATCTTCACGAAGCTACAGTTCACAGTGACAGGGATCCGCTGGTCTAGTGGACATAAAATGGCCTTTTGTCGCTCCGTCTTTATCAGAGCGCAGGAAATTGTAGCATGAAGCTGATATCAGAGCTTAAATATAGATATCTTGCCATCCACAATTCATTATGCGCGCTCTCAAGAAAAGGAGGCTGTTGTGGCTTAACGGCGCAGACACGACGGGAGCACAACGGCTGGCGGCGCTTGGAAACATCAGTCCGAAACATAGCGTAGGGGAGGCTGATAGGCTGATAGGCTGATAGGCTGGCACATCGCAGCATATTGCCTCCCGCTCCCAATCCACGCCGCAAGCAAACATCATACCTTGCAAATAGTGCGTCGCTGGCACGGAAGGCGTGGCGAGGAAGATGGGGAAGATGGTTATCGATGCGGTTGCCGCTATTAATATCCGTAGACTTTTGGTCGGGAATGGGTTGTGAGTCCGACGGTGGTCCGCTGCGGTGAGAGGGTGAGAGGGTGAGGATGCGCACAGCAGCCGCGGCGCGGACTTGTATACTTTTGGTACGGTCAGGGACAGGGGACAACAGAGCATGGCGCACATGTAGTCTCACAGCTTTCATTCACACTTCACGTAGTTCTTCACTCTTCTCGCCACGCAGACACTTGCCTGGTTGCTGCGCCGGACAAGCATATCAAGCTGCTGTCGTGGGCTTGGCGACAACTTAATTGCACTCCTTTTCACGGTGACGCAGTGCTAGCGCGCTATAGGAGACACCTTCTTGCAGGGATTCTGCCCGGCCAAAACCCTCTCTTCACCTCCAACCTCGACAGACCACACACACACGACACTGCGAGCAAGCCTCCTCTATTCCACCCTCTCTTCTTTTCTTCCCTTCTGCCACAAACACAGCAATTCGCCTGCGCCCGCTGCAATACCCGCGGTAGTTTGTGGACATGGCTCAATTGTAAGCTCCTCCCCAGTCTCCTATCTAGCCAGCGCCTGACAATCCGCAGCATTGGAGAGCAATGGAAGACCTTCTGGCACACCATGACCTCGAATGACCGCCACGCCTCGCACGACTCGCCCTATCGCACCGGTCGCCATATCCCCCTTCCCCAGAGCCGCCATGCCCCCCTCACATCCGTCGCAACGAGCGGCCAAGAATCACGCGTCGATCTGTCCTCCGCATACTCACACGACGAGCCCGCGACAAGTAATGGCTTCATTGGCTCGCCGCAGGGCCCGCTGTCACCCAGCTCGCCGTACTCCCCTGGAATGCGTTCGTCTTTGAGCCGCCAGGCGACCGCGGACTCGGACGCCTTTGCTAAGACCGCCAATGGCGAGATCCCGATGCAGAACTTTGCCGATGGCCTGCCGCCGGCACCTCCAGTCATGCATTCGTGGAGGCGCATAGACCGGTGGGTCGAGGACCACTACGAGGAGCTTCTGGACAATCTGTGTGAGGGTTGCACCTCCAACGACGTGAATGAGCTCGAGCACGAGCTGGATGCGACACTACCTATGGATGTTCGCGAGTCATTGCAGGTTCACGATGGCCAGGAGCGCGGCGGTTTGCCCACGGGTATCATCTTTGGCTGCATGCTGCTCGACTGCGAGGAGATTGTCATGGAGTGGCAGAACTGGCGCAAGGTTGCCGACGAGTACCTGCAGCCCAAACCTGACTACCACAAGACGCCCCAAATACCTGTCAAGGCTTTCGCCGGTGCGTCGACCGCGGCCCCGGTAGCTCAAGTTCAGCAGACCAGCAATCCGCTCTGGCGGCAAGATTTGCAGGCGAAGCAGGACTCGCAACCTCCGAATGCCGTGCAAAAGGCATATGCACACCCCGCATGGATTCCTCTCGCACGCGACTGGGGAGGCAACTACCTTGCCACAGATCTTGCTCCTGGTCCCACAGGTACCTGGGGTCAAATCATCATCTTCGGCCGCGACTACGACTGCAAATATGTGGTTGCAAGATCATGGGGCGCGATGCTCGCCATGGTCGCTGATGATATCGCATCCGACAAAGTGCACATTGACGAGGAGAGCGGCGAGCTGAAGCTCCTGGAGTTCAAGAAGAAGCAGAATCTGGAGCCCCCGTACCTGGAAATCCTCCGTTGGCGCTGCGACCAAAAGTACGGACGCAAGCCGCCCAAGAAGAGGCCGCAGAGCACACTACGAGTGAATCCAAATGCCCCAGGCTCCACAGGTGGACCGAGCAGCAGTGCTGGCAGCAGTCCTTACGGCAGTCCCGTGCTAGGACCTGAAGACCGAGGACGCAGTCCCCACCGGTTATCGCAGAAAGGCAAAGGCGTCAGCCCACGTGCCCACATATCAAGTCCTCTAGCTAGAGTTGCTGAAGAGACACCACAACCGATCCGTGTGCACACTGACCTCGACCCCAAAGCCGGCGCCCTGGAGAAGCTGATTTCCGTCGACACACCCCGACCAAGTGACGAGTTCCCCGCGAGGCAGAGCATCGGCAGCGACAAGGAGAACAAGAAGGAGAGGAAGGAGTCGTCTCTAAAGAGTCCGGTGACCAAGAGTAGCCCCGCCACAGCTGCGCCCGAGAAGAGCCTCGTCAGCGACTCGTCCGAGCTCAAGACAGTTGAGATATAGAAAGAAACCCGCCCTACTACTTTTGTGCGCTTTCTTCCTCTCTCCCTTCCCAGAGCGCGTTCCACGAACGAAAGCGAAACTCCTTTTTCCCAAGACCATCTATTTCCCTTCGGAGCCGCTGGATACAGGCAAGTGCGCAATCAAACTTAAAACATAGTATTGGCACGTTAATTGTTCTACACACTATACCAACGATGACAACCTTTTTTTTCTTCCTCTTCCGCCTCTTCTTCTTCTCGTTTTGGGGGGAATGGATGCTTCAGGGGCCGGAACAAACATGGCGGGAGAAACAACGGCGTCAAATTCCAATTACTTCACAAACTTGGGGGGTCTTTGGTTTTATTTGGTGTGTGTGTTTTTTACTTTTTGGCGGTATTGACAACAACAAATGTTACACTTAACTTTCTATGAAGTGTTATGGTGACCATTCACCCCCGTTTTTTTGTTCTTGTCTTCTGGCGGCATGTCGGGGCTTGCGCTGCATGTGGCGATATACACTGGTACAACTGGTTGTTCGAGTATAGTATAATATGGATTCGTGTCTGTGTGTGTGTGTGTGTGTGTGTGTGTGTGCGCGTGTTTTTTTGGGCGGGGCGGGTCTGCGGATCTGGCTTCTTTTTAGGGAGGCAATTCCCTTTTTTTTGTTACAGTTTTGTGTTGTGTTGTGTTGTTGTTGTACTACCTTCTCTCGTGTGCTTTTATGCGGGGGAACTTGTAACCTGTGTCGTTTATCGCGTTTTTGGGTTTTTGTGTGAAGATCGGATTGTTCAAGGAGTGAATGTTGTTTTGTTCAAGGTCTCTGTCATCGCTGTAGGTAGGTTTGTCTTCACGTTCACGTTTACGCTTTCAACCTGAGGATTGAGTGGGGAAGTGGAAGTGGTGATTAGAGGGGTGCCTTCCTTCCTTCCTTTGTTAGGACGCAGCTTCTAGATATCTGCGTTGGCGGAGTGGAGGGAAGCGCTTTCCCCGTGGAATAGAACGGAATACGTCATGCGTCTGTATAGAAAGTGTTTGGCACTGTCAACTCTCTCTCTCTCTCTCTCTCTCTCTCTCTCTCTCTCTCTCTCTCTCTGCACCACGAATGCAATATTTCTTCTCCTCATGTTTTCTCTGCGCAGTACCAGGCGTCGGCTTTTCAGCTTCGGCGCTGTCCGCTGTTTGAATGGCGAGTATGAGTACAGGTACATTTTAGCTTTGGAAGGCCTTGCGGGAGGTAGTGAGAGAGACGTCATTGAGGATATACCACCGTACTGCCTGGCTTCCTTTTATATCACTTCGTCTGTGTGAGGCCTGTGATCCTGGCAGCGTTGATCCCGCCCGAAACTCAGCTAGACAACGCACTGTGCATATACGAATATTGGGCGCTAGGTATGACTTCAGACCACCTATATGGAATATTGATTGTCAACCAATCGAATTGAATCGACGCTCACAGCCTCTTACAGGTACCTGAACGATTGGTGAGATGGAGGTGCTGGATGGGTGCATGACAGGAAGGCTGAAGTCGTGGTTTAGAAACCCTCGCCATACTTCTACGCGCGCAGCCTCCTCTCCTCTTCTCTTCTACTCTTCATATAATATCAAGTTTCCCGTTTCATAAAGAAACTTGATCCTCTCGGTTACCCTACATCCCTCACGACTTCAAATTCGAGAACCGGACCTGTAAACGACTAGTGTTATAATGCTTAATGCCACAGACCAGACTGTCGGGTGGACTGCTGAGCCTGAGGGGCGTGGGACTCTCGGGTTACTATGGAGTTGCTTCGCGACCATTTTCCTCTGCACGTGGAGCGCTATACACCCCGATCTGCCAGCCCTGGAGGGCTCGAAACGGAAAACCTTTGTGAACAAATTGGGTCTTATGCTTCTTGGTGTGATTTCTCCAGAGCTTTTTTCTGCCATAGCTATAGGCTCTCTATATCGTGTGCATCGTATGAAACTTCACGTAAGTCCGACGCGGTTGTTCGCCTCACATTCAGCTTACAACAAACGCGCCATTGAGATGTTTCGCTCCAGTAGTGAGCTTCTCAGCGCGAGAGAACTGTTAGTGAACATATCAAGCTAACTTACCACAGTACAATTTCAAACATCCTGGCTCGGGGAAACCCTGGGGGTTAGAGCAGTACTACTTTCTCGACATGGGCGGCTATGTTATTGAACACCCCGAAGATTTTACCCCGGACTACGCGAGCCGCCCAGTCTCCTCTACAACTACACGTTTTTATGTCTCCAACGAGAATCTCACTGAATTGACATACCGTAAAATCATCGATCATCCTAATCTCGACGATGACGACATCGACGACAGGAGCAAAGTAGATGTTCTTGCTAAAACACTTTCACTACTCCAAGTCATCTACTCCATTGTACAGCTCATTGGCCGCGCCGCTCAAAAAATAGCCTCGACAACACTGGAACTATTCACCTTGAGCATTGTTCTCTGCGCAGTCATCACATACGCAGCGTGGTGGCAGAAGCCTTTTGATGTGCAGAGGCCCGTGGTGCTTCAATCTCGAGCGCGAACGCTCCGTGAACACAGAATGATTTTTTCCAACCGGCGGTCGCGAGCAATCCCTCTGTACTAGGGCGGCCTCGGTGACAAAACGACGTTAATGGCACTGATACCCGTAATCTTTCTCTTCTCTGCTGCGCACCTCATCGGGTGGAATTTCCACTTCCCTTCTGTTGGAGAGAAATGGCTTTGGCGATCTGGTAGTATACTCTGTGCCGTGATTCCCCTTCTTATCATCCTATCAAGGCAAGTTGCGGGGGGGAAATTGGTGTACGGATTGTCAGATGATGTTTTCTATCAATGCCTGACTGTGCTCTATTTACTTACACGCACCGCTTTATTGATCGAGGTTTTCATTGCTTTGAGACGGGTTCCGGGGAGTGTGTATCAGACTCCTAAATGGTCACAGTACTTTCCTTCCTTTGGCTGAGGGAGAAGGCGGCGTGTGAGTAGAAGATCTGTGGGCATGATGAGTCAGTGTGTGTATACCTCTTTATATCCCGTATCTTGGTCTGTTTCCGAACGAAGAATTAGACCTTAGTGGACCATTGTCATATACAGGGTTCTCAGCTATGTCAGTTCTTAGGGGAAGAGAAGAAAAGCATCCCAAGGTTCAGATGGAGTTTGGAAAGAATCGATTTGAAAGTATTGAGAAGTCATTTCGCGTGAGGTATCCACACCATCTTCTCCGCAGACCAAAGTGCCTTTCCATCCCGTACCAGCTGGTATACCCGCGTCCCAGTTCCAAAACTCCAATCCAGCCCATCAAGAATAGGGAAGTAATAACCAAACAATACCACTCAATCCACGCTGACCTCAACTCGTCACCTAATCATCCAACAGCCACCACCTTCACTCCTTCAACCAATGCCCATCACCAACCTCCCACCAATGCCCCCGCAAACCCCCAAACCCCCAAACCCTTCTCTCCATCTAACACCCACCCCCTCCACCACCACCATCACCGCCACCGCCACCACCACCGCCTCCATCCCCTCCACCATAGCCGCTACCACCTCCACCTACGCATCTGTTAGCTCGGCTCCTCCTTCATACCAAAGAAAATGACTTACCATCACCGCCGCTGAAGAAACCACCACCACCTGCACCATACCCGTAACCACCATGACTGTAGCGCTGACCGCGACGGCCTTTGCGCGTCTGCCGCATCGGGGGCGGGTAGTGGTTTTTCGGTTTCGAGGAGCCGCAACCCATCGTGTCTGTGGTTGAGGCTGAGAACTAGGACAAGTTGGTATATGCGAGGGGTGTCGTTGTGGTGGGTCGAGGATAGGATGGGAGGTCGTGAATTATATTATACGGTTAAGAGCGAGGACGAATGGTACAGTATGTGTACGGGTAAGGATGAAGGTAGTTGTTTTGTTGATTTGTGTGGTAGGTAAGTTGTACCTTTCGTGTTTTAATCCCCAGCTTTAAAAGGTACTTATCTTTGACTAGAGTGGGAAACGACTGCCCTATATATAATACCATGGTACGTCCTCGTTACTTCCCCATCTCACCCGTACACCGGCGTTCTGCCTCACGGCTCTTACCTGCATCATCAGGCGCACCACGCAACGTCACCTTCCTCGCTACCATAGTACCACATGTCGGCACTGCCCACTGCGCACCTAGTCTAAAGACAACCAGACCCTGACCTAACAACTGTCCCGCGGAAGAAGAACGTCAATTCCGCATTTCCATTTCCACTTCCACACATACATGCCGCTCCGCAGTCTCCCGCCTTGGAAATCATAATGCCGCGCTGGGGGGCTGTAAACCCCCCCAGTAAGTGCAAAAATGCGAGTACGAGGCTATCTGGGTAGGAGAGTAAGGTAGGCTGACTTTGGATACGGGGTGAGGTGACGTACTACTGATAGTACCAGGGTTGGGACCGATACGGTGAATGCATTGGGGTTAGCGAGATGTGGTGGTACGGAAGGGATGGGTTGAGCCTCATTGGGGCTGTACTTAGACACCATGGCTACATAGGGAACTAAACTGGGTGGCGGAGTCGTCACGTGGTGACTTGAATGCCTCAATTGCTCGTATAGATGGTTACTAGTAGGTACGGGGACAGGCGAATGGCTGACTAATTGCAGTAGGAGAAAGCCAGTCTTGGTGTTGCTTGTTAAATCATGTAGACGGGGCCCGAAGGAGCCGGGGTCGTTTTGGGTGTGCGTGTGGTATTAATCTTGTTCCGAGCAGTATGCTCTGGTGCCCTTTAGCATTAAGTTCAACATCTACAACATCCGAAGAGAGCGGTATGGGAGACGGGGGGAATATTTGAAAAGAGATACGACGGGATACGACACCCACCCATGTCGTCCATACAAAACGAAAGAAAAAGGAAGGGAACTGCCATCTCAACAGGCCAGATTATTAACGTTAGCCCAAAGGAAGAAACGCCGTGAGTAATGCAACAAGATGGAGACGAAAAAGGAAAAGACGACGTCTCTCTTTCACATGATCGTAATAGTAGAGAACCCATCACCATTACTGGACAAGAAAAAAGATAAAAACAAGAAAGAAAAAGCCCAGCGACACAACACCAACACCCGCCCAATGCTCATGCCCGTACGCTTTAAAAAACCAACTACGATTCCCAATCCCCACACGTATCTACTTCCTCTGCTTCGCTCTCATGGCAAGATGCGAGTACACCCAGCCACCCCCAAGCGCCAACAACACGCCCAGCCACTCCTTCCCATTCAGCACCTTTCCCTCGCTATACCACCCAATGCTCAAAATCAAGATAGTCTTGATATGACTCACGATATTGAAAGTCAGAGCCGAAGTACGCCCAATGATCAAAAACTGCGACAAATTGACCATCGAAGCCATGACACCCGAGCCCACGACACTCCAGAGGATATTTGTCGGTACCGTGGTGATATTGGGTATAGTATCGAAGATGGGGACAAAGGGAATGAGCATGAGGACGGAGATAGGGGCTTGGTTGAGGAGGAGTTGTGGGCCAGAGACGGCGAAATCTTCGATTTTCTTGCCGATCCAGATCTGGTAGAGGGCTGTGGAGCAGAAGGCCAGGGTAGCGATGATTACGCCGAAGAGCTGTGTCTTGACGGCTTCATTCATAGTGAAAGAGACGCCGAGGCAGGTCGTGAGGATCGAGGCGAGCATCCATCTTGTGACGGTTTTGCGGAAGAGCACAAAGTTAATGAGGACTACGGTTGGGGTTGTCATTACTTTGGCGAGCTGGTAGAATCCCACGTCGTTGTAGGTTAGGCTGAGGTTGCCGAGCACGACGTAGCCGGCGAAGAAGGCGCAGACGGGGAGCATGTCCCATGGGTTTAACCGCACGGCTTTGAAGGCGCGGAAGGGGGCTCGCGAGGCGACGAAGAGGACGACGGCGGTGGTTGCGAAGTGCCACATGACGACCATGAGCTGGCAGGTTTTGAGTTGCGCATCGCTGAATACTCTGCGCACTGTGTCAGCGATTCCAGTTCTCTTTTCTCCTTATCCGCGGCGTAGTTCAGCTTATCGCGGGGTGGTTGATGCCTGTGGTATCCATACAGTTTTGTGAAGAAAATAAGACCGAGCGTAGAGATGGTGTTGAGCGCAATGCACAAGCAGGTTATCAGCTTCTCCCGTAGTGGTATCGGCGTGGGCTCGTCTGGCGTCTCGTATTTGGGGAGTTCCCTCGATTCGCTGGAGTCGCGGGGGCCGTCGATGTTGTCGACGAGGCCGTCGGTGGAGGGGCGCTTCTCTGCTATATGGCTGTCAGCTGAATGCCTATATATCTAGCATACACATTTATGCGCAAGCAGCAAGGACTGTGAGCGTACCCATCGGAGCGGCGCGGGAGTTGTCGGGCGTGGACGAAGAGAAAACGAGCGACTGGACGGCGATGAGACACCTTCTGCTATGCGATCATACTAGATAACTGGAGAAGGGCGGGTGGGTATGTCGCGGGGAGGAGAATAGAAAGAGAGACGAAGTGTCTGTGGATAGGGCGGAGTGGAGAGAAGACGCAGTGCGCCACCCTTAAATGCCAAGGCCTCGCGTCCAGAAGCGGGTTGGGCTTGGGGCGGGCAATGTATCAGTATTCGCGCCGCCGACCGGTATGGACAAGCGTTAAACAACGTCAGGTCCGTCTGACTTGCCTGGCTGATCCATTTGTATATTGAAGGTGTAATTCGCGGTGTTGCGGACAAGAACTGCCATGACCTCTGAGGCTTACCCACGACGACTATTCTATTCTTAGTCCTCCGCGTCTAATCTTCAACAAAATCTTAAATCTCCTTAGAGCATAAGACAGCAGTCCTAGCGCTGTACGGCTATACCACACATTCTCGTTCTGCCACCATCAAGCATGTTCCCCGCGCTCATGGTGCGACGGCAAACGTTACTTATTATCATCGAAAGCAAAAGTTCCCTGGCCGTTGATGCAGATTCATCGGATCAGCGCAGGGGTAGTGTGGCCGTGTTCGCCCGCTTCCGGACCGAAGATTGAACCACTTTTTGAACCACCATCGCGCTGCTTCTCCGCCTTGGCTGTGGAGGAGAAGTGAATAAGAGCTCAAAGGTGCCATCGTTGCTCTGGATGAAGAATCAAGGGACATCGCTCTCTTCGTCAGCCATGGCCTCTTCAAATTGAGTCTGGGCACTGCAAATTCGTGTATTACTCCGATTCGATTCGGGTTGTAAATGACATGGTCAGTGTAGTAGCCTCGAGAATCCCCATGTGTTTTTATTGGCCAAAGTATTGTTTGGTGATGAAGAAGAGCGTAGACATCGCGGTCCAGGCGGCCGGCATCCACATGTCATCATTGTTTGATCATTTGTTCGAACGATACCAAGAATGTCAGTTCTAGACAACCCTGCTGTCCATTGTGTTTCGAGAACGGACTCAATGCAGAATGAAGAATTGAATGCTACAAACACAACTGGAAATCAATAAAAAACTCTCACTCTGCTTTCCATAGTCTGTCCCAGGTAATCTGTTGCAAAAGTTGTTGCACTGATACGACACACATCTCTCTAAATTCTATACCTTGAAAGGTAGGACTATGTATACTCCATACCACGCTCCCCAATGAACAAGCAACAAAACATCTATCCTTCGAAAAGAAAACAACCACACTCACACCGCAACCCCAATCTCGCCATCCGCAAGCGCACCCATGAACTCGGCAACATCCTCACCACGCTCGTCAAGAACCCATTCCAACGTCTGCACCCACGTCTCGCCATTGTTCTCGAACCAGTCACCCAGCCCTCGAACGTAACCCTCCACCATACCCTTCAGCGGTGCGTTCTCCTTGAGCCACATGATCTGCTCGGGATCGAGCTTCAGCATGTCTTCCACAACGTAGTAGTGCGGTATGTCGTCGCCCCAGCCCTCGGCACCAACATCGTGGTGTGGGTGAAGGCTGTATTTGGAGGCGTTGCGTGTGTTGTAAGTCTGCGTGCTGTGGAAATGGCTTGAAAGCGGGTTGGGCGTGGTCTGGTAATGCGCCGTAAAGGGATTGTATGCGGGCGTTGGAGGAGTTGGTGGTGGGTAATTTAAATGGATGTTGAATAGCAGCGAGTGCTCGTTATCCGGGTATCGTTTCTTGAACTTGCGAGCAATCGTCCCATTCGACGGGCAGATATTGCCATGCACCACCTCTCTGAGAACATTATGAACGTCCGCGATCTCGGCCAGCTCCTCAGTACTCCAATTATGCAGCAGCCCAGCCCGTTTCTGTATTACTAGCCTCGACGCGCGAAGCTCCCGCGGATGCTCGCGATTATGGAATGCACGCGAATACAACCATAAACGGTAAACGGCCCGTCGCAAACGATACCGTTCTTCACTCGTCACAAGCCGTCGCAGCTCGAAATTATACTTCCATTTCTTGAATGGATAGATATCGCACCATTTCTCGGCCGTTCGGCCGGCGCGCACAATTTGCTTGAGTAGAGCAAGCGAGAAAGGGACAGTACGTATGATATGTGCGGGCTGGCTGGCGTTGTGGGTGAGGACCTGAGTTAGGTCTTGAAGAGGTCCAAATTGGGCTTCGGCAGCCTTTTCAAGGATAGTGAGTTTTTGGGAGGACGTGTATATGTTGCGGAAACGGCGGCAGGTGGAGGAGAGGGCCAGGACATCGGTAACGGAGGTACACGATCGGAACACGTGCGTAATGAGCTCGGTGGCGAGATCTTCGAACAACATTTTGGTGGGTATAGCTCGATCTGAATGGGTTCAGGTGTAGTTGTCAAATTTGGAAACTGTATTGCAAAGGAAATCGTCGACTTCTTCCTCTTGCGTCTTCACGTCTTTCACTTCTCTTTTTGGGTCTTTTTCTCAAATTGGTATGTCGTATAGTTTGAAACTGGGTCGGCGAGAAGCACAGAGCACTCTTCGTGAGTCCCTGTTCGCGATTGCGCTGCTTCGTCGCCGAAAGGAAAGGAAGGGCCTCAAATGATACGGACCCCTCCGTTGGGGCTATAGAAAGGGGGTGAGGCATGCTCGGTGGAGTTGCTGGTAGCGACTGTAGCCATTGCCAGCCCAGAGGGACTGGAAACGTTGGTCGATGTCATAGTTGGGATGGATGGGAAAGGAGTCATCGAGTAACTGGAGCGCGACCAGATTATGTATCGCCAAGTCCGACCTACATGTTACAAGAAGGCGTTTGGGCCAGGCCTCGGCTCGTGCGTCCCCACTCCGATGTCGTTGATAACGAGCTCATGCTTTGGAACGGTGCAGGGTAGTGAATATGATAAGTAAGTGCTCATAAATACGATCTTTTTATCGATCTGAAGCATCTTTTCGAATATGCGATCTTTGTACTCTTCGCCAAGCAAGTCATCGCCTTTCCTAAAACTTCCAGTCGAGCTACGACTGCGAATCTACACCTACATCCTCCCCCACACTTCTACCTTCGACGTCAGCCTCCAGCGCGGCAATGGCGAGCCCGAACGTAGCGAGTACAATCTCACGCTTGTACGCGAGAGCGAGAGCACCGAAAATGGGGTATGGAAGATGCAAAAGACACTCCCACGCTCTAGTCGCGAAATGGGCAACGAGATAGTCTGGCGTCGTGGCTGTACCGCAATCCTAGCTGCGAACCACCAGATCCACGACGAGTGCGTGGATGTTATTTACGGGGGAAATACATTTGTGATCGACGTCACATTTGATTCTATCAAGTTCCGTCAACGCTGGCGCACGGCAAATAACTTGACACCAAGTCGGTCGTATGCCTTCCTGGACCATTTTTCGCAGCGCAATCTCATGCGGATCAAGGACTACGTCATCAATGTCGAGCATGTCGATGATTATACGGGCATGATAAAGTACAATTGTGGGGGTAAGGGTTTGACGGCTGGTATACGAGGAATGGTGCAAGAACTGGTGGAGCTGTTGACTTTGGTGCCGCATTTGCGGAGGCTGCATGTGCACCTGATTGATGGGGCTATCAGTAGAGTGAAGTTTCCGAGCGGTCGAGTTCATCGTGTCCAGGATTGGCAGAACTATTCGAACTCGCAAACTGTCTTAGAGCCGTTCAGGAGACTTTATGGGGTGAGGATGGCAGGCGTAACGGGTGTTAGCCCGGCATATAGAGAAGAGCTGGAAAAGAGTCTGACAGAGTTGAGAGGCGTGCCTCAATGCTGATTTCCGGGCTCTCAGCGAATAAGCAAAAGTTTCGATGCTTCGAGCACAGTACATTCATGTATCAAAAGTCTAGGCACAGATAAGTGTCACCGAACTTTTGCTCTGGTTCTGTTGCGCCAAACGCCCCCATGCAGTGATACAAAACCGATCTTGATCCTCAACGCCTCCTCAGCGCATTCGCTCGCCTAAGCAAAAAGCACTGAGTCGCTCAGCGGGTCCTTCTCTTTCTTGCGACCACCATGGGTTGTCAGCCCGAGGTCCCCGCGCTTGATCTTGTTTTCCTTGATTGCTTCGGTCCTCCTGTTGTACTTGCCAGCCTTTCCTCTCCTCAGGTCAGATCGGATCTGGTTGGGGGACACAAACTCCTTGTTCTCGTAGATGATGGGGCCTCCGAAGCCTGCTTCCTGGATGACGATTGGTGTCAAGACAAATCGAGGACCAATCTCAACAAGGCTGACGTCGAGCTCCGTCTTTCCACCTTTCTTCTTCGGCGCCGGGTCGACGTCCATCTCGTCTCCGTCTACAGGCTTCTTCTTGCCTGGTTCGGATTCGTTGATTTGGTAGACACGGATCCAGATCTTCCCATCGGCGACGGTGAAAGCCATGACGTGGTCGACAAAGGGCTTGACTTTCCGTGATGTCTTTGGCACGCCGAAGATCTGGGTGAACAGCTCCTTCATGACCCGGAGATGGGCTTGCTTCTCGAATGCGGCATCGAATGAGAGAACGGGCCGAGATCCCTTTAAGCAGTTGCCGATGAAATTGAGCTCGTCCATGGTGTGCACTTTGCATTGTCAGTATATATTCTGGGGCTCGTATGTTATGCTTACGGTTCTGGAGATGCATCTTCACTGTGGGGCCGTTCGGGACCTTGCTCATCCACGCGTACAGATCCTTTCCTTTCCTCGCTTCGAAGAAGAGCACATTGTTGCAGTTGTACAACTCAGCCAATTCATTCAGTTGGTACAGTTTGGTCTTCGTGTCCAGCTTCGCCTCTTTCCGGCTGTGAGGCCTTGAAATTGTCAGAATCTATTTTCGATTTTTCTCCGTGTCGACCTACATCAGAGAGTACAAGTCTTGCAGAAGGTGTCGGTGTCGGTAAGTCACGCCTCGCGAGCTCTACCTTCTGTCAGCATGTGCACATGGTGTCGGAGGTTGAGAATATTTGCGTACCAGCACGAGCACGCGCTGCTTGTTTCGCCGCTCTTTTGACCTCTTCTCCTGCTCAGACGGCGCCGAGAGCGTCTTGTACACAGCAGCCATGGTGATTTTTATGTGGGCGTTATTGTGAAAGTCGGTGATATCAGAAAAGCTGTTCGAGAACTTCCAGGCGAGATTTCCTAGAATTTTAGCGGGCCACGCACAGACCAGGACAGGGGTGGCTTGGGTGCTGCTTCCATCACCGTCCCCAGTTGAGGTCTAGCCCATGATCAAACGAATCGCTCCAGTGCTAGAAGAGGTGAATGACTACCAGCATCACGCACAACCCAGCCGTCGCCGTCGCCGTCGCTATCGCCATCGCCATATCTGCACACGCCCACCCATGGATCCGCCCAGAGAGACGCCTTGAAGCTGTCTCCCCCGTCCGTTGCAATGCTCCGCGATCCGGTGTTGCAGCAATCGATTGACGAGCAGGACCCAGCTTACCACCAAACAACTCAAAGCGGCTCCTCCACGACACCCGGTGCCGCCCCTAACTCGCGTCTACACCACCGCTCGCCCACCTCCCCACACTCCACCGAGCTGCCTCCGCGCTACAACCGCGACAGCGGCGACGGCGCGCCCTCGAAATTATTCTACGATCCGGTCTCTGACCATGGCCACCGCAACCTAAGTCAGCATAGCGCGCGATACGAGAGCAGTTATAACTATCCACCACCGGTACGTCTTCTTCTCGTCCATCATTGGCCCAGTGGCGCTTCCCTCAGGAAGCTGCATACCGAGACGTGTGCTAACGCCAACCTTCGCAGACTCGAGACGCGCACGCCGCCTACCCCGACACTCGTCCGCCGGAGAGTCCATTTAACAATCCGTACCGGTCGCCCATCGCGACTACCTTCGCCCATCAGTCGCCGCTTCAGCGTCCACCCTCCCACGGCCATACCACGGCTGGCATGGAAGCCATGTCGCATTCGCCGGTGTCCCCGAGCGTCTACCAGTCGATAAATCGCGGAGCTGTGCAGCCACCACCGCCCCACTATGAGCGCAGGCCGTCGGTCAAGGAGGAGGTGAGTGAATGCCTCTCCCAAGTTACTGCTCGTTTGCTGACAATGACTACAACAGGCTGCACCGCCGCCGCCCAAGCGCGACCCCATGTCGCTCTCCAGCATCATGTCCTCCGGTGCAGATCCCGATCCTCCCTCTAAACCCCAACAACCCCCACCCTTCAACCACTCCGAACCGCGTCGGTCATCCAAGTCATCCATCAACCAGCTCCTCGTCAAACAAGAGGTCATGCCGTCCCTAGCATCCGCCGACCATCCCTTGCTGCACGGAGGAGCTACACAACGCGACATCTACGAAAGCATGCCTCCGGTTGCCAGCGTGCCGCTACTACAGCCTGCCCCTCGGGAACTCCCCATACCCGACGAAGCCGCAGTCGAGGCCGCATTGGCTCACATCGAGACTAGCGAGATGAACGACATCAGCGGGATTGGCTTTGAGTATGACAAAGCGGAGTATCTTTCACAAAGTCACAAACGCGGGTTGGATGTAGAAGCTCTTGAGGCCTCCAAACGCAAGGTAAGAGACGCTTCCAACTACCCACTTGTCCATTCTAACATGGCACAGCGACGTCGCACAGTCGTCATTGCCCGTCATGCCGATGTCCTCGCCGCTCACCGCGACGCCGCGAAGCAAGCCTACAGTATGGACCATGAAGGTGCAGCCTGGCAGCAAGTTCAAGACCAGGAGATCGCCGAAGAAAAGGAGCGCAAGAAGGACATGCAGCGCAAGCGACGACGAGAGAAGACAATCCAGAACGAAGAAGCCAAGCGCGCCGAAGCACTAGCTCGAGCAGGCCAAGCCGAGAATGAAGAAGAGAAGGAGAAGCATTTGCGCGAAGCTCAAAAGGCCGAACGAAAGGCCAAGACAACAAGCCAGCTGCTGCAAGGAAACGCACCCAGCAAGGACTTCCGCGAACTCACTCCTCATGCACCAAACTTTGAAGGCGGCACCATGAGCTCATTCCAAGCGTCTGATGATGTACTCGGTAGCAAGAGGAAGGGCGGACGTGCGGGTGGACGCCTCAAGAAGAGCAAGGAGCAGAAGCAGGCCGAGAAAGATGCTGCCGCCGCTGGACAAGCTGCCCTTGATCGTGGCGATGAGCTTCCACCTATTGCTCCTAGAGAAGAGGCTCGTCTTGGGTTATTACGGGATAGGAGCGCGACCGAGGACCTGGGTCCCCTGGTGCTGACGTCCTACAACTCAAAAGTCTACGAGAACCTATTGAGCCAAATCTGGAAGGATATCGCCAAGAAGGACATCCCCAAGGTCGCTCGCTTGAAGGAGAACTCGCTTTCTACGAAACAGTCGAACCTTCGCAAGACTGCGCAACTGGCGTCCAAAGAGGCGCGCCGATGGCAAATGCGGACCAACAAGAGCATGAAGGATGTACAGGCTCGCGCCAAGCGGAGTATGCGAGAGATGCTTGGTTTCTGGAAGCGGAACGAACGTGACGAGCGCGACCAGCGAAAGATGGCCGAGCGTCAAGAATTGGAGAATGCAAAGAAAGCTGAAGCTGACCGTGAAGCCAATCGCCAAAAGCGGAAGCTCAACTTCCTCATTTCTCAGACTGAGCTCTACTCTCACTTTATCGGTAAGAAGGCCAGAACCGACGAAATCGAAAGGTCGACAGACGATGCGGATGCCGCAGCTGCGGATACCCCTGGGCCTGCTGGACCTTCTGTCGATATGACAGATGCTCCTGACCAACCTGGTGCGAGGGTGACCAATTTCGAAGACCTCGATTTCGACAACGATGATGAGAGCGCACTCAAGGCGGCCGCCATGGCAAATGCTCAGCACGCCGTGCAAGAAGCACAGGACCGGGCTCGCGCATTCAACAACGCTGGAGGCGACGATGATGGCGAATTGAACTTCCAGAATCCTTCCGGTCTTCAGGACGCAAAAGACTTCATTCCCCAGCCGAAATTGCTCGACTGCACACTCAAGGAGTACCAACTCAAGGGTCTCAATTGGCTGGTCAACCTCTACGAACAAGGTATCAACGGTATCTTGGCGGACGAGATGGGTCTTGGAAAGACAGTGCAGTCCATTTCTGTGATGGCTTACCTGGTTGAGAAGTACAATATCTGGGGTCCTTACTTGGTCATTGCTCCGGCATCCACTCTGCACAACTGGCAACAAGAAATCACAAGGTTTGTGCCGACACTCAAAGTTCTACCATACTGGGGCAACGCAAAGGACCGCAAGATCCTTCGAAAGTTCTGGGATCGGAAGCACGTTACCTACACGAAGGACTCGCCTTTCCACGTCCTCGTCACTTCTTACCAGCTAGTTGTGCAAGACGCGCAATACTTCCAGAAGATCCGCTGGCAGTATATGATCCTCGACGAGGCCCAGGCCATCAAATCATCTCAGAGTTCTCGATGGAAGAGTTTGCTAGGTTTCCACTCGCGCAATCGTCTGTTGCTCACTGGTACGCCTATTCAGAACAACATGCAGGAACTTTGGGCTCTTCTGCATTTCATCATGCCAAGCTTGTTCGACTCCCATGACGAGTTCAGCGACTGGTTCTCCAAGGACATTGAAAGCCACGCCCAGAGCAACACGAAGCTCAATGAAGATCAGCTAAAGCGCCTGCACATGATCCTCAAACCTTTCATGTTGCGACGTGTCAAGAAACATGTGCAGAAAGAGCTTGGGGACAAGATCGAGTTGGATGTCTTCTGCGACTTGACGTATCGACAGCGAGCGTACTACACCAGCCTGCGAAACAAGATCAGCTTCATGGACTTGATCGAGAAGGCTATTGGTGACGAGCAAGACAGTGCTACCCTGATGAACCTAGTCATGCAGTTCCGAAAGGTCTGCAATCACCCAGATTTGTTCGAGCGAGCCGATACCTGGTCACCCTTCTCGTTCGCATACTTCGCTGAGACTGCATCCTTTATGCGCGAAGGACGGGATGTCATCGTTGGATACTCCACTCGCAATATGATCGAATACCGCCTGCCACGACTTGTATGCCGCAATGGTGGTCGCCTCGACATTCCTGGTCCAGAGAATCCAAAGGCCGGGTTCAAAGGCCACTATCTTGACAATTTGATGAACGTCTGGAGTCGAGATCATGTGCATGAGTCTTCCAAGCGCAGTGGAGCCTTCAACTGGCTACGCCTAGCAGATGTCTCCGCCAACGAGGCTTCCACGATCGCCAAGAAGGATCTTTTCCAGCGCGCTGTCGACCTATGCGGCAAGCCTGAACGCCTAGCTCGCTTCAACATCCTATACGATGGTGAGGATGGTATATATGCTCCGGAACATTCCATGCTAAACATCGTCGAGCGTCAAAAGCGTAGTCCGCTAGCTGAAGTTACCACGGAGGGTTACATGCAGAATCTCCTCAATGTTTCCCAGACAGCTTTTGAGGCAACTGGCCTGGATACGATTGAGCGGTGCGCTAAGCCTGCGGCTTCCGCGCCTCCCATTGAGTTGGATTGTTCTAGCCAAGGTGTGATCGCGGAAAAGCAGCGCACATTCTTCAACTTACAGATGCGGGCTACCCTCTTCGGTACTTCCGAGAAGAACGAACAAGCACTCTTGGAGTCGAAGGTGGACACTTCGACCATCGTGCGCGATAGGCTGCCTCCCCCGACGAACACCCGAGCACGTTACACCCATGTCCAGGTGCCTTCAATGCAACGCTTCGTCACCGACTCTGGAAAGCTTGCTCGTTTGGACGCTCTGTTGAAGGAGCTCAAGAAGAACGATCATCGTGTCTTGCTCTACTTCCAGATGACCAAGATGATCGACCTGATGGAGGAATACCTTACCCATCGAAACTACAAGTTTGTCCGTCTGGATGGTTCGACCAAGCTCGAGGATCGCCGGGATACCGTTTCGGACTTCCAAAACGATCGATCGATTTTCGTCTTCCTACTGTCGACTCGTGCTGGTGGTTTGGGTATCAACTTGACGTCGGCTGACACTGTTATCTTCTACGACTCCGATTGGAATCCAACAATCGACTCTCAGGCCATGGACCGTGCCCATCGTCTGGGACAGACTCGGCAGGTCACCGTGTACCGTCTCATTACCCGCGGCACCATCGAAGAGCGTATCCGCAAGCGTGCGCTTCAGAAAGAAGAAGTGCAGCGTGTCGTCATCTCCGGCGGTTCCGGCGCTGGTGTCGACTTCAACACCCGGTCTCGTGAGAACCGCACCAAGGACATTGCCATGTGGCTCGCAGACGATGATCAAGCCGCAGAGATCGAGAAGAAGGAAGCCGAGCTGGCCGAGCAAGAGAAGAATGCTCCGCAGAGCAAGAAGCGCAAGCGAAAGAAGGTCGAGGCCAGCTTGGACGACATGTACCATGAAGGTGAGTCCCCAGTATTCAATTATGCCTATGACATGTATTAATCATGGACACAGGCGAAGGTCATTTCGATGAGTCGGCCAAGCCTAGCGGCACCGCTACCCCCGTCCCCGAAGCCCCTGTCGGCAAGCGCAAGAAGGGCATGAGCAAGAAGGCAAAGACGGCCAAGCAGCGTCTAGCCGTCGCTGATGGCCAGGTCTAGACCACATTCGTATTCAGATATCCTTGGCCCACATTTTCTCCCCCCCCCCCAATTTCCCTGTACCACCACATCATATCCTTGGGCATTTTTAGCACCATCTTTTGCGCACACAGGGCGTCTTTATTTTGCGGAAAAGCTGCATATTGTCTGGGCTCAATACGTTTTTTCTTTATACGGACCTTTTGAGAAAGACTTGCGGATACGAGGGGGGTTAGGGTCTAGGAGCAGGAGTGGATCAGGAGTAGAGTAGGAAGGGGAAGTCTGGCAAGCAAGGGTTGTTCTCTGGGAGGCTTTTGTAACACTACCTACACCACATATTCATCTGCCACTTTCTCTTCTGGGGTTTCTGGGTGTACCTAAGGTCTTTTTGTGGGCCGTGGGGGGTGCTAAAATGAGATGGAGCTTGTCGACGTGTGAGGCTGTGTGGGGTTGGGGGTGCGTGTTCTGGCTGAGTAGACGGGGTAGGGGAGGTTGGGGGGAGATAGAAGAATATAGAGTCGTTTTAATTATGTGACTTGTGTGGATTGGCTTTGTGAGCTGCGCTTTTTGTTGGCACATTGTTGTTTTCGTGCTCATGCTCATGCTCTTCCCGATGGTGTGTTTGTTGGAGGTTTGCGTAATATAACTTGTGCGCAGCTCAACTTTGGCGCCGTCTACTTTTATTGCTGAACGACATCAGCACTGTATATACCTCAGCACTGCTTTCATACTTACCCTTCTTATCTTTAGCTCTTTTTACCTCTGCATAATGAAGTAACGGATAAGTATGGCAGTGATTGAGTGCGGCCATGACAGTCAGTCGCCTGTGTAAGTCTAATGATAGGAGAATAGCAGCGGTACTGACAGAGATGGCAAAAGTCTACATACGTTTCCCATAGTTTAGGTAGTGAAAAGTGTTCTTGAATGTTTTTCGCTCTAGCTAGTACTGCGATTGAAGATGTAAATCTACATACCCTGCAAGGTGATAGATAGACGGATGTTTCAAGACTTCAATGATGCTTAGAATTACTAGATAAATAAAACGCAGAGAAAGAGGGGGTTAAAGCAAGGCGTAACGTAATATAATATATCCAATGTTTACCTCTAACGTTCCCCCCTACGTGACAGAAAACCCATAGTGCTGACATGGAAATACCACGAGAGCAATCTATTATCTAACCTACGGTGTTTCCATTCTATAATTTGTGAAGGGAACACGCCAGCTAATTCGTCTAACTGATACCGGAACGATTGTCTGTCCCCCAACGTGTATCCAGGGATCGCGGTTGAGCTTGCTTACGGCCTACATCTCCAAGATCCCTGAATGTACTAGATTAAAGCCGAATTAGCCGACGTAATAATTAAGGTTAGGACAAACCGAACGTACAATGGCTCGTTTTTGGAAACTTGGAAAATTTGAAGTTCCAGCTCGCTGAGGTTGATATCTGAGATTGTTTTGTAGTGGAGATCGAGGACAAAGAACAAATGGGAAGGTGAAGACGGCTCAAACAATATATGTACATAGAGATCCTTGTCTAGAAGTTCGAGGTCGAGACCTTGTGAATCGAAGAAGGCTTTGAGCATCTCATTCTGAGTCTTGAAATGTCGCTCGGGACATTTAAGAACGATGCGTTTCGGAGCGGCCTGGATCATTGTAGTGGGGACAATTTGCTGCTGCCGAAGGCGAGAATCGCTGGTGTGATGAATTTGATGGAATGTTGAGCCAGGGGAGAACGACTGGTCGCTGCTTTGAGCTCCGTGTTGCCTCAAATAAGTGATGACCAATCATGCTGACATAAGCGTGTAAAACCTCGCTCTAACTGCATTCAGAAATCGCCTCTTCGGAAGGTACCGCCGACCATGGCGACTGGTCCTGAGTCTGCTCGCCACAACGCTGCTATGTACCTGGTAAGATATATTATCAAATGCTGAGGCTTCAAAGACTGACTTGATAAGATGTTTCTCTGTAATTAAGGATTGTTGACTCGTTAGACGCAATTTAAGCAGTGCACGCTATTAAGCTCCGCAAGAAGCGGACATAAAAAAGATAGTCACGCACAGGTAATTTATGTATACGAAGTGTTTTCTATAATGCAAGAGCTACAGCACACGAATAATACCGAGGATTTAATTATTTTACCATATACATGACTCTATAGTTGCTTGAAGCTGAGGTACCTTGCTTAATTTCCCATATAGTGCGCTTTCCTAATCTACGGGACAGACGTTAGTCAGTCGAATCCATATCAGAGTCCCCGTAATCAACATCATCCTCGACCTCAGAAACCCCCTCGTAGTCTTCAAGCTCGAACTCAGGCTCCGGCACGAATTCATCCTCAGGTGCAATCTCAACACACTTAGGCTCAAGCTCAGATAGAACTTGCTCCTGCACTATTTCAAAAATCTCCTCCATCACTCCAACCATCTTCTCTACCTCAACCTTCTCCTCCTCCACCTCAACCACCTCCCGCACAACCTCAAAACCCTCCTCCCCACCATCCTCACCCCCCACAACCGGACTCAACAACCCCCCATCAACACCCACAGGCACATACTCCGGCGACATGATCCTCGCCCGCTCACACCCAATATTAGTATCGACATCCTCAGCCCACCTAACCGTCTTCTTCGCCTTCTTCGCCGGCCGTTGCTGCTGCTGCTGCTCTTGAGCAAGCTCACCGCCTGAAGCAGTGCGGGAGCGCTTGCGTCTGTAGACGGGAGAGCTAGCGGGGACGAACTCGGGGATCGGCGTGCTTGGCTGCGAGGGCGACGAGGACGATGGATCCTGCTGGGGCGGTGGCGTGGGGGATGGGGAGGGAAAGGCGGGTGAGGTGTTGATTTTGAGGGGGCGGGGGGGAAGTGTGGGTTCAGGGGTGGGACAGCGGTGAGGAGACGAGATATCGTTGTTGTTGTCGGGCTCGGGAGTAGTGTCTTTGGCGACGACGATGTCCTTGTGAATAAGGGCCTCGGTTTCTGAACACTGTTCGATAGTCTCGATAACTTCGCCCTCGTCCACACTGGTGAGAGGTTGGATGGGAGAAGCAGGTTCGGGAGTCTTGCAGACGTGAGGCGAGGAGATGTTGGCGTCAGTTTCGGGCGTAGTGTCTTTGACGACGACGAGGTCCTCATGAACAGAGATCTCGATCTCTTCACTCTGTTCGATTATCTCAACGACTTCATCCTCCTCCTCCACCCTAGGGAATAGTTGGGAAGGAGAAGTAGGTTCAGGAGTCTCGCAGCGATGCGGTTCAGTTCCATCGTCCTCAGACACGGGTGCATTGCCCTTAACAACAACGACCTCAACATCCTCACCCTGCTCCACACTCTCAACAACCTCCCCATCCTCCGCACTCCCCCTTCTCTTCCTCTCCGCCTCCTCCGCCAACCTCCTCAACTCATCCACCAACTCCCTCTGCCTCGTCACCTCCTCCTCCCTCACACTCTCCGCCCTCTTCAACGCCCCAAGTAGCGCAAAAATCTCCCTAGCAACCCTCCTAACACTCCCTCTCAACACCCCCCTCTCCCTCGCAAAATCCTCCACCACGCGCTCCGCAAGCACGCCCACCCGAAACTCCGCCTTTTCAACCACACATCTCCCATGCTCCTGTCTGAGTCTCCTCTCCTCAACCTCAGCAACGGGATCGTAGCAATCCCATCCCATCTTCCCCTGTACTTGCTTTTTCGCTGAGAGGTATTCTTTGATTTCAAGTTTCCAGCTGCCCTTGTCGTTGTTAGGATCGTTGACTGCCCAGTAGAGATTCAGTCGTGTATGCGGACACAGCGAGACGGAGGTTTGCTGCTCATAGATTGTTTTGCCACGGTGCGTGGGGCACTTACGGCGGGATGTGCAGCGGCGGCAGAAGGAGCGGGTGTAGGGTGCTCCGGCGATCATATGCGAGAGTAACAACTCGTTGTGCACGTACTTTACCGTCGACTCCCGCGTCTCTTTATACTTCTGATACGTGGCTATTTGGGCTAGTAATTCGTTGATCGAGGCTGCGGCTCCGAGATGCGGGTTCGCGGGATCGTAGGTTTCTTTCACATCTGACTTCTCGTCGCGATGCGTTTCTTGCTCGAGATGCTGGAGGATCGATCGGGCGGTCTCGGCGTCGCCGAACCCGGCTTCCTTGAGGAGGGCCTCGAGATCGAGCTCGTAGAGCTGTTTCTTGGGGGGTGCGTGGGTGCTGGGCGCGTCAGTGTCGGCGAAGGTCTCGTGTCTGAATTCGGCGGATGGGTAGTCGGGTCTGGAGCCTTGGAGAACCATCATGCCGGCTCTGCCGGCTGTGCGTTTGAGGATCTCACGGATTTGCCATTGTTGAACCATCTTGCGTGTAGGTGGTCGTGGTCGTGGTCGTTGTTGTGGTGTGGATTAGGTAGGGTGATGTGTATGGATATCAAGCCGTGTTGGGAGATTTCGACTTGGTGAAAGTGTAAAGTGTAAAATAATCTTAAGCTTGGGGATCGTTTGACAGAGGAAAAGATGCAAAATATGACAAGATTGTGGGTTTTCTTGACTCAGAGCGAGAGACACACATACTTGCTTTAAGGCGTAGGCAAGGCGCACAATGCTCTTTGTGCCCGTCTTGGTCTTAACACAATGATATTGTGACCAGAGCTATTCCTGGCATCAAAAAGACAAAGAGAGGCAGTCAATATGGAGCGGAAATTATGGTGGCGGAATTTTGAAAGCAATCTGTGGAGGCGCTGTTCTTTCATCTCTTTGTCGAGTCCCAGGCACAAGGCGTAATCGTGTAGACTGTCAAAGTTAGCCAAGAGCCTTTCAATACAGTCATAGAATGAAATTAACGATGATTACAAGCAGAACTTGACTCGATTAACTATTGTTCATACGTCGAGCAATGACGCTTCCGTGACTCCAAGTAGTTCGTACAAACTTGTCTACACCTTCCTCCCAACTCGTGACGCCAATTCCTTCTAGATAATGTCGAACGGGCTAGATAATTGACTAAAATGATGTTCAAAGATACAGAAAAGAAGAACAAACGAAAAAATCCCTACGATTCTAAGAGAAGTGAATTTTGAAAATTGGATGCAATCCAACCATGTGAATGAAAAGAAGTTGCCATGCAATACATCTGATTTACCATGCAATTGCTCAACACACAAAAGCGCCATACTTTTAGTTCTTGAGACCATCGCGCATACTTTGGCTGCTTGCGCTGACGGGAACGTTGGTGATTGGGAGAGAGTCCTTCGGTTTGCTAGTTTGGCGGATCTTAGCCAGGGTGTAGACGAGACCGCTGACGAAACCGACAAAGATGGCGGCGATGCTGCCGAATGTACGAGGTGCATCAAAGAAGATCAGGCCGCTGATGGCGATGGGCAGCTTGTTCAGAGCACCGACCATGGAGTATGTTGTGGACGAGGTGACGCGGACACACCAGGCGGAGGTATACGAGATGAAGACGGTAGAGAGACCGGACACGAGAATGGCGGAGATAACCTTGTTGCGCCTATCAGGAGGGAAGCATTTGGCCAAGTTGGCAGGCGACCAGTCCTCGAGAACGATGGTGGCGATGAGGAGGATCGGAATTGTGAGCAGGTTGTTGTAGTACATGGCTGTGTTCAAGTCAGTGACTGCACAGGACGTTCAGAGGTGAAAAGCTTACTGTCAAAGTCTTTGAAGTTGGTGAGCTTTATGCGCTTCCTCATGCTCAAAAGATAGGTGGCCGAGCAGAAGCAGTTGAAAGCCATCCAGAGGTAGCCTGCATTCAGGCTGGAAATGGCCTCGGTAGCGGCGTCACCCTTCTCACCAGAGCTGGTCAGAGCATGCTGGATGTCGGCCCATGCCGCAATGACAGAGCTGAAGACCATTAATCCGAACGAAAAGAGGGCCATGGGCGTCACGGAGCCGCCAAACCAAAGCACTTCTCCGTATGCGATCAGGATGATTGTCATGTTTTTGAAAATGGTGTAGACGGGGATCGAGAGGAGCTTGATGGCCCAGCTGCCGGTATAGATCATGCCAATAAGGAGGAGCGAGATGGGGAACCCTGTGGTCTGGTTAGAATTGGTGGCTTCCATCCCACATTGCTGTCACATACACTTCCTCGCCTCATCGCTGTTGAAATCCCGGTAGGTAATAAGGCCGGCGCTCTTGCACGTTGAGATGGCGATAACGCAAACGATAGCCTGCGCATGTTAGCCTCCGCCTCTCTCCGGAACACAGGGTCCAAACGCACCTGGACAGCCAGCAGGAAAAAGTTGAGGTTGAAGTCGACGCCAGACAGCACATATTTGTTCGTCACCGTCATCAGGATCGAGGAGAAGCAGTATGCGAAAATGGATATGGTCGGGTTGTCAATGATGGTCGGCGACGACGAGCTCCGCTGTGGCGGGCGCAGCGCTGGCGACGGGGCGCGAAACTCTTTGCCCGCAGGCATGTCGATTTTGTAGTCGTCGCTCTTCTTGTCGTCGGCCATGGTCGCTGGCGATGTTGAAAGCGAAGGGTCGGCGCGGAATGCGGTCGGGGGTGCGGAGGATGGGATGGGGATGCTGTGAAATGAAAGGAGGAAGCAGCAGCAGCAGCAGCAGCAGCGATCAGTAGGTGCACAAGACAAAAGACACGGTGTACAGGGACAGTGTCTTATTAAGGGAGGGAGGACGTCGGTGTCGTGAAATGCAACGGGGTGTAAGTCGGAGATTCAGCGCAAGGAGTGCCGGGAACGATGTTTTGGGTCTAGCAGCGTCTCCTATCATCCAACGTCCAGCTGCAAGCTGTTAATTTCTTGTGCTGATCGGAGCCAAAACTCACCAAGCCACCACTGCACCCCTGCTACGAATAATTCAGCCTCAACTACCAATACTGACGTTATCAATTGATATTTTCGGTGCCTATCATAGCTGATTACAACTTCTGACTGCGCCTGCCCACGTGACTTGGTCTACACCTCACATGTGCACCTCACCCAGGTAGCATCACCGAATTTCCTCTTTGAATACCCATACACCAACCAGATCAGTCAGCCCGTATCACCCAACAACATGGCCTCGCTCGACCACAAGGTAGCCGCCGTTGTCGACGCCACCCGCAACGATGATTCCGACGAAGATGCCCTCATGGCCGAGCTCGAAAACGACGAGGAACTGGGTGCCTACCGCGAGCGAAGACTACAACAACTGCACGCCGAGTTTGACAAAGCAAAACAACTACGAGCAAAAGAGCATGGCACCTTTACCGAGATCAAGGACGAGAAAGCGCTTATGGACATAACGACCTCGACGAAGCTCTGCGTAGTGCATTTCTTCAAGCCCGACTTTAATCGGTGTCGGATCATGGATGAGCGTTTGGAGGTGCGTTTGCCTCTTTGAAATCACCATGTTTATCGTGCATGTCTGACCGCAACAGGCTCTGGCACCAGCACATTACGAAGCCCGCCTAGTGAGGATCAACGTGGACAACTGCCCCTTTCTGGTGACCAAGCTCAAAATTCAAGTACTACCTTGCGTCATCGCCTTCATTGACGGCATAGGAGTTGACCGAATCATTGGTTTCGAAGGTCTGGGTCGCTCACCAGACGATTTCTCTACACGCGACTTGGAAGCTAGGCTGATTCGTGCCGGCGTGCTTGCGAGAGAGAAGGTGAATGACGAGGATGAGAGGCAAATGGCGCGGAGAAGGAGGGAGGCGGAGAGGGCGGATGAGGACGATGATGACTGGGACTGAGGGTTTGAAAGTGTACATGTCAGGAGGAGGAAAATGATACCCACAAAATATAAGCATAACCTTCATACACCGAGCCTTTGGACATGTCTTCGATAATAGATCTAGTCTGCATTAGGTATTGCCGTATGGTTTTAGAGTAACGATTAGAAACCAACAAGATTGGGATCAAATCAACATCGGCCTTCAGCGAGTCCCTTTCCACAGATCATCACCACGGTACCAGTTGCGTCAGCCTTCCTCGTAATCTCGACACGCCCCATCTACAGACACCACTGTATGTTGCTAAAAGGGTCTGCTCTATAGGCCAGTCAGAATTTGTTTTGGGGGGTGAACTTCTCCCTGATGACGTTCCCAGCATAGAAGCAGCCATTCATGGCGCCCGAATTCCCAACCAACGTCTGGCTGCTATAAAATCTCCTTCGCTCCTCCAACCTTTAACTCCATCACACATTGTTTTTCTCGATCCTGAACTTCCTCTCTACGACACCATACCATGTTCCGCTCTTTCGGTCGAGCCCTTACCCCTATGGGTCGCCTGCCGGCCAGACAGCGACTCCAAGTTCCTCGTTTCCCCCACCCTCATCTTCGAACGGGTCGCCAGATTGCCACTTCTACAACCGGCCGAGGCATCATCACTTCAACAAACGGCGGAAGAACCATCCCATTCGAGCTACGTCTTGAGACAATTCAACACAGCAGCGAGGCTCGGACCCACGAGCAGCTTGAGAGGATTGCGACCAAGCTAGACAGTATTGAAAGAAACATGCTATTCATCAGGTCTGTGGTCTTTGGGGGAGTTATAGGTTTGGGATTGGGTCCGATCATCCGTCAAATGATAATGAGGGCCAACACCTCTGAGCAAAGGGTGGAACAGGAGCTCTCGCAGAAAAAGAAACTCGGGGAATGAGCTGTTGAAACTCGCGTTACTGCTAAAGCTCAGCAATTAGCGGGAGTATGAGGGACTGAATCACCCGTGGATACGTTTTGCGGAGTATATTTGTTGGCTTAGTTTCAGAGATTTTTTGCTCTCGCGAGGGAAATACGCAATCACAATTTCTACAAAATACAAAACTTCAAATACTGGCAGGGTCCCTCTGTATTGAAATTATGGCATTATGCTAGCGTCCGTGAACCACTTCATGCTGAGTAATGACCTCAACGATGACGCCATCTAACCCCAACTCAACACCAAAAACTTTCCACCCTTCACCAACCCCAACTGCTCGACCAATTCAACCCTCCCACCCCAAAAAGAACCACCAAACCCACCATGAAAGCATACTGGTTCGACAACCTCCCCGTACGCCTCCCCCTCCTCCCAAAACCCCCCCACCCACTAACCCCACCGCAGGGCGACCAACGCCTCCCCCACGACTCAGGGCGTCCGCTAACCCCCACCGCGCTCTCCAAACTCGGCATCCTCTACTTCCACTACCCGTCGCTCTCCTCCGTCGACGCGCTCGCCGCCTCGCGCGCCTACAAGAACCGCGACGAAATCACCATCTCGCCCGCCACCCTCGGCGCCGCGTACGACGAGAAAGTCAAAACCTTCTTCCACGAGCACCTGCACGAGGACGAGGAGATACGGTATATCCTTGACGGGGCGGGGTATTTCGACGTCAGGAACGAGGGCGATGAGTGGGTGCGGATTCGGTTGGAGAAGGGGGACTTGGTGATTATGCCTGCGGGTATTTATCATCGGTTTACTACTGATGAGGCGGATGTGAGTGCTCTTTTTTTTCTTTTATGGATAGGGGGGTTTTGGATTGGGTTTGGAGGATGGCGGCTAATGTTGTGGATGCAGTATACCAAGGCTATGCGCTTGTTCAAGGAAGATCCCAAGTGGACGCCTTTGAATCGCGGGAGCGAGACGGATGAGAATCAGTACAGGAAGGAGTATCTCAAGTATAGGGAGAGTCTTGCTGCAGCGACCTAATCATTAGGAGTTGGACATATTCTCAACGTGTCATGGTTGTAGGTACTGTGGTTTGTATTCGTGAACGGATCTTTAAAGGTCACCTTATGCTTCCCCCACCATCTACCAAAAAGGAAATGCTGAAGCTCTTTTCACGGGCGAGACTGACAATCACTACCTTTGAAGCACTGTAGTGACAGCGCGCGAGAGAAACCACTTGAATATCGAAATCCCATTCACGATGTATGTATGGTAAACTCCACCCACCCCCACTAAGCTATATCCCCCAGCGCTTTAGCATATTCAAATGCACCACTATTGCATTAAACTTCCCCAAGATCTAAGTCTCGACCCAACGCCAGACTTTCGCGCTCTGCATACGCCTGACGTCGTTAACGGCCGTGTCAAAACTCCGTGTCCTGTGGTATACGCTCCTCCAAAACTCCATCGCTTCCCGTTATGACATTCTGTAAAGTGGTGGTCTTTTCAACGTTTTCTCCTTTTCGGACTACGCGAAGTCCGTGTCTCGTCTTCTACTTCTTCTACTGTGGCCGCTGGACTGGCAGCCGAAGAGCTCACGCTCTCCACACGACTCCCCGCATCATTGGCGCTCAAGTTGTTGGTTGCCGCGTCGAAATTGAACGCATCACCATTGCCCGAATCAAACCCCGCCGGGTCCGAGAGCTGGTAGCTGAGATCAGGCAGTGCAGGATCGCCGCCAACGACATCAGTTTGCGGAGGGAAGAAGTCGTCGCCCTGCGTGAACATGTCTGCGTCTAGATCATAAGCTCCAGGATCTCCGAGAACGGCGTTGCCAAAGTAAGAGTTGTCTTCTATGCCTGGGATTTGTCCACTGGGACTCAGAGGCTGTAGCCGCTCCTGTAGACTCTGCACGCGGGAATTCTGCTCTTCGGACATCTGCTGCAAAAGGTCGAGTTGGGACTGTGTCTCGGCAAACTGGGATAGATCGGGCATGGGAGGTGGTTGCGGGTTGACGAGAGCGTTGTTCGTGCTTGCCGCGGCGGCGCTGTTCAAAGAAGCTGAGGTATTGTTTGCCATCAGAGAAAGAACGTCGTCGCGCTGCTGCTGCGTTAGCGGGGTGTTGCCGTCTTGTGTCTGGTAGTTGTTCAAAGTAGCAGGCAGGTCCATTTGCGGTGTCTGGCTGATCTGGCCGGTATTTGCATTGGCATTTTGGATGGCTGACATTATTTGATCGTTTTCAAGCAGGGGCATGGTCGTCTGTGAGGGAGACTCAGTATCGACTTTCAGCGGCATTGTGGTGTTTCCATCTTGCGCCTCACTGTTGAAAGCCGATGCAAGTTGGCTATGAGGAACGGGTGATTTGAACACTGATGACCTGCTAGTTGGTTTGGGGGTAGGACTTGCTCCTGCCGTTTGCATTGTAGGGCTAAGGGTGGTAGCACAATTCTCCAGCGATGCATCATCCTTCGGAGCAGGCGCTGGGAGAAGAAGAGTACGCTTCGCCCTGGCCATCTGTGGCGATTTGTGCAAATGCTTCTCGGTGTAATCGCCAACATCAACCACATTACCATGCTGTTGTTGCGCTGCCATAGCCGGACCGAACATTTGGGAGAGATCGAGGTTGGTGTTGCCTTCTAGACTTCTGTTATAGAAAGTAGCGAGAAACGTGAGAATGGCGTTGATCGAGTTCTCATGGCGGTCATGCAACGTCTGAAAATTAGTAGCTTGTTGGTAGAGCTGATCGTTTTGCCTGCGAATTTGTCCTAGGACATTGGATATGACCTTTTGTTGTTGCTGTAATGTGTGGACTTCAGCCCGTAGATGGTTGTACTCTGATCGTGGAATCATGGCTACGTCCTGGTTCCCTCGAACGGCTAGCTCTTCGACATAGCCGCCTCCGCCATGATCTGGCGTATACTTTTTTTCATCGTCACTGTCGCCGTGCTTCACCTCTTCCAATTTGTTTCGCGTAGACGGCTGTTGCTTGGAAGGCGCACTGTTCTTGGGCTTCTGAATTAGCCACAGCAATTCGGGTCGACCGCGCTTGAAGTATTTGTTGTAGTACTCGCTGGGTGCTTTTGCCTTTGTCTCGCTCGCTTTCATTGAGTTGTCAGACAGGCCGACCTTTTTGTGAAATCCGTACATGTTAAGTTGTCGGACAAACGAAGCGTAATTGTTGTGTTTGAAGAGTTCAGGAATCAGGGTCTTTGCGAACTCATCTTCGTCGAGTACAATGAATGAGTTGCCGTCTTCTGACCAGCATATCAAGTTGGTGTTTTTGTTGTTGTCGAGGAAGCTATGGTATTGTTAGCACAAGCTGTGGGATGTGTATTGGCGGATCTGGTGACTTACCTGCTGAGCTTCTGGACGAATGGTGGAATCTGTTTCCTCTTGGCCTGCGCGTCCTTCTTCGCTATCATCGCCTTTCGCTCAAGTTCCTCGTCATCATCGGTAGCATTCTCCCATGTGTTCGATTGATTCTGGTTGTAGCCATCCCATGGTGTCTGTCCCCTTGGCGCAAGCTGTTGGTTTGGGTTCCGCCGCACCAACTGCCCCGATCCCATGTCCTGGCTATCATTCAGCCCATCTAACGATACCACGCGATTGTGGGTCGAAGGTTGAGCCGGATTGAAGTTGATACCATCGTAGATGGGCGGATCGTATGCGGCCCCGTCACCACCCACAGCTGAATGATCGTTCCAGTTCATGTTCATATACGGGTCGGTCGGTACTGCCCCTCCACCACCGGGAAATGGGGTCTGCTGGACTATTGGCGATGCGCCTGGTGCACGTCTTTTCCTACTTGACATTGCGCAGATGAGAGGAATGCGTCGAAGTACTGGCCCTGCGAACGAGAAGAAAAAAGAGCGTACGCGATTCTCTTCGCCCGAGCCTTGTGCGGAATTGACGGAAGGCGGCGCGGCGCGTTCTCTCACTCTCTCTCGATGATAGGCAGTCGCGATTGTTCGCGGGGTAGCCCGATTCGTGTGCGCGGCTATGGAAGGAAGGAGCAAAAGGTTGTGGTCTAGCTTGTTTCTGTATATCGGCGGTCAGGCTTGTTGTCGCAGTTGAGCAGTTTGGATCAGTAAAACCCCCGTTTTGCTTGTTTTCCAAACACCTTTGTCTTTATAGTCGCACAAAGCCCTTCGATGGTCACGGCGGGGTTGCAAACTTGGGTGTCGAAGGGCGCGTTCTGAATTTGCGGAAGGGCGGAGGTGGGCTCCAGGCTGGCTTGTCAACGTGGTCGTGAGTTTAAATACTAATCGTTCTCGTTCGCAGCGGATATTAAAGCCTCAAGGGCTCTGGGTGGAGTGCGCTTGATGCATGGGCGACGAAGATGTGCGCGCTTTGGGGAAGAAAAGGCGGAGTTGGGTTGGAGACGTGCCTGAGCAGGTACACAACGATGCTGCAACTATGAGTTCACTGCCCGCACTGCAAAGAAGTCGGTCAACTGAGTTTGTCCGGCCGCCGACCCCAGTAGACATGACTCGCGCCACCACCACAACCTCACCAAAGCAAACCGCCAGAGTAGTGAAGTTCTCCTCTATGTGTTTTAGTCTCCATGCTCTTCACAGAATATTCAAGCACGTCCATCATCAATCTTACTGTGTAGTACTTTGAGCCAACGTACTACTGTAATTCCAGGTAAGTGCTAGAGCCCAAGGCGAACGACACTTTCCGCTTTGATGCCTGTAGATGGCGCACTTGGGCATTTGACAGATAACTGCAGAATCCCAAGGTCAAGTTATGCATCGACCGTCAGCTTCGGTTGTCATCACGATGATTCATATCCTGAAGTTGAGAACCCAACTTAATTCTCATTATTCTACTCCGTCGACCACTCACTGACCCCCCGCCTCAACCCACACACACATTCGTATATAGTACAGCTACAGTAGGTAGGTAGGTCAAGGGTGCCCCGGACGTTTGCCACATGAAGGAAGCTCGATATGGTATTCTTTTGCTCAAACGCCCCACACCATGCATTAACGTCCATCCGTTCCGCTCTTAGACTCTCACCATGATACCACCGACGTGCAGCGAGCCAAAAGCCTGAGCGGATGGCCAAAGTGGGAGAAAATGACATCATACAAGAAGGGGGTAGGGGTAACGTGAAAGGGTAGCTCAAATACATCATTCCAAAAAGATTCTCCATGGTCGTTCCACGTCCAATCCATATGCGTGCGCTGTGTGGGGTATGATGAAGCTAGAAATGCTGCAAATCATGTCATGAAGACTGTTGTTGAATGATGTCAAATCATCGAGCGAAGACTTTGACTACGCCATCGCCGCCCGCCGAGACTACCAGGCGTCCGTCTTGACTCCAGACGACACTGCAGACGCCCTCACCCCGCATGATGCGGTGTGCTGTAATTTCTTGCGTGCAAATGCGCTTGTCAAGAGACCAGAAACGAATAGAAGCATCGTGCCCGGCTGAAACGGCCTCGCGGCCATCCTTGCTGATGGATAGAGACGAAATGGCTGAAGGGTGGGCTAGCATGCTGTACGTGCATTGTCCTGTACAGGTTAGCGATTGCAATGATAGCTTAGCCGCGCGGTACATACCAGAGTTGGCATCGTAGAATCGGATGAACTGATCCTCGTGCCCGCTGATAATGACGCCTTCAACTCCACCTGCGCTGTTTGAGCCAGTGGGACCATGAACGACACCCTCCTCATCTGAACCCCGACCAGAGTCCTGAGATGTAGAACCCTCTGTGCTTTGTGACGTTGTGATGACAGAGGTGATGCCAGTCGCAGGTGTTCCATCGTACGTCTCAGCGCTAGCCATGCCAATCAGCTCTTCGCCTGTTCGCGTGTCATAAACGAGAATCGAAGCATCAGAGAATGACACCACAAAATTTTCGCCATTGAGCGAGAGTGGGCTGATGCAGGTTGGCGAAGCATGTGTTGCTCGCTCAATGGTGTGTACGAGCATGTAGTGGAATGGAGTGGTAGTGGCGATGCTGGGCTGTGGTGAAGACGGATAGTTCGATCCAGAGGTGACCGAATGCCTTCGGCTTCCACCGATTCCGCGCCGAGAGCCTGATTGAGGCGATACCAGTTGTGGAGGTGCGCTGACGGCCCAGATTTTGATGGTCCCATCAGCGGATCCTGATGCGAGCAGAACTCGGTCAGGACCGCCATAGTTGCTGCAGTCAGTGCCAAACACAGAAGCGCAAGTCGCGGGCAGAACGCAAACGGTCCATACGGCATCTGTATGCCCCTCAAGTGTTGCCTTTGGATCAACACGTCCTCTCTCCCAAACGCGAACCGAGGCGTCTTGGCCTCCAGAGAATATCCAGCCATCACCGGACACTCTACCCCCAGTGGCGAAAGAGGCAGTTGATGGACATGCCGCTAGAGATGTGACAACGCCATCGTGACCGCGGTGAGACCAGTATGGAGAGATATCCAAGTCGTTACTCATACTGTGATGATTGGCATAGCTTGCGGGTATTATCCACCTCTTGATCATTCCATCATCGCCCGCAGTGCATATTTCGGGCTCCGTGGGACTGCCGCCTCCAGTGAAGATGACAGAACGAACGACATCAAGATGCCCGCGGAGAGCGAACCTGACCTTGAAATTCTGCGCATCAGCCCGAGCGTTCTGACTAGTAGCCTCACGAGTGTCTCCCTGGCTTGATCGCCTTCGATGCAGGTCTAGACTGGTCTTTCGTTTTCCTTGTCGTGGAGGTGATTTGGATGGTATGTTGTTCGCGCTTGGAAATATCTCGGTATCCGGCCTCCGGGGTGGTTGTGCTTCTTGTGGTAGGTCGGTTATTTGCTCCTCAAAGTTCCAGCTATCTGGATCCTCCGCGGCCACTTGCATATTTCCCAAGCTTCTTTCTTCCCGATTTGGTATTGGTCGACCATGGTGATCGAACGTATGCGTCACCTTCTCTACTTGCTCCTCTGGCACCGCAGCGAAATTATGAGAGGGTTGAGCTTGTGGTGGCTGACCAAAAAAGTCCGCTGACGGCCCTGTGTGGGAAGGGAGAGGACTTTGACCAGATGTTTCTCGTGTCATTTGCGGGGCTTGGTGGAATTGTTGCTGCTGGTGATTGAAATTCTGCATTTCCGCAGATGTAGGAACATTGGGTGGATGGTGGTTGGGCATTGATGTATTTGGCATCGTCGGTAACTGGGACTGCATCTTTTGACGGTGCTGCTGAAGATAAAGTTCCTCCATGGAAGCTTCCCCGTGATTCATGAAGCCAGAGCCGTTCCCAAGATGCCCACCTGGCTGCTGAGCTGGTTGGGCAGGCGGAGTTAAAAGATAGGTGATTTCCTCAACGCATTTTGTAAGGTATAACTTTGACTTCTCGCGCAAGCCGTCTCGATCAGCATCGGCTCGCGCGGACTCGGGGTCGACATCGAGGAAAGAGTTGTGGTGCTTGTTTGTAGCTGCGAGAGAAGTAAAGTTAGTCTTGGATCAATAACAACAGCCACGAACAATTGAAGAAACTGAGCGCACGTTTGTTGGGTCTCATACCACCAGCGGACGCTTTACCCTTTCCCTTCTTGTCTTCTCTGGCCGCTTGAGAGTCTGCTCCCGCTGCGCCCGACTTGCTCTTTGCCCGCTCGTTCATCAATGCTTGCTCGAGCATGCGTATATGCTTGTTCAGCTGGTCATTTAACTTCTTCGCGCTCCGGAGTTCGCCCTCTTGCTTCGCAATCTTCGCTTTCATCTCCGCGCGCTCGATGTCCCAGGCATTCCTCGCGCGCTCGTGATTGTGCCATTCCAGCTGCAGGAAGCGCATTACACCTGAGGACCCCATTAGCCTATGCCCTGTCCAGCACTGTTGTCAGGAACTGTGTCTCTTACCCTGCAATGTGTACTCGGTCCCTGTCGGCGCACTGCCGTCCCCTCCGCCACCCGCGCCGCCTGCATTCATGGCTGACGGCGATTGCCATGCCATGACGCACTGTTGTCGTGTGTATAGAGCTTGTCGACAAGTAGTCTGCGAAGACTAACATGCGGCGTCGGAGTCGAAGAAAGTGCTATCGGGAGCGATGAATAGCTGGCCGGAACGAAGGGAGCTCGGTGTTTTCTAGGGGGGCACGGGTATGGGCGTGAATGCGACGTCGCGGCGGGTTGCTGAGGGAGACACGGAGAGATGAAAGTCAGACAATGCAGGTAACGGCACCAGCTGCACAATCTCGCCGACTTACGACGAAAGGGAGCTGTCCCGTGAAGTCGTCCACCTAGTGCTGCCCATCTGGCAGGCCGCGGGCTAGTTCCCAATCGGGCTAGATCGGTCTTGGCTTGCATCGCTCATCAATTGTTTCCAGGATGCCAAACTTGAGTGCTAAAGGGCACTTAGCATCGTTGTGTTACCACTACCCGTCTTGTGCTATGATCCGGCGCTATCATATGCATGCAGGCTCCTAAAATTGTTTGGATTGTCTTTCCCGAGTACTTGATCAGAAAATCAACTTTCCTGACGTAACACCACATCCTCAACGACCGTGGAGCAAGCGACAAGATCAGCTACTCTTCATATGATCAACCACGGGATGCCGATCAAGATATATTTCGTTAACCTCTGTTAGAGTTCTGGGAATGAGTTCAACCAAGGCTCGTCACTTTCTGCCAGCTTTTCGACAGCGCGAGCACTTACGTCTCGAGACCAACCTCATCAATCCGGCCGGATGTTACAAACAGACACAAGGTATACTATTAGCCAGCTGGAGTTCATGAAACCATTCTACGTATTTGTCCTCCACGGTCTTCTGCCCCGTCTTCAAGTTCGTCAAGCATCACTACCTTCCGGACCTGGTCCTACCATTTTGTCTTGCTTCTGCAACCTCTTGTCTCTCTTTTCATCTCATTCTTTTCATACAGATCTAGCAAGATATGTTTTCTCACTTCCTTCGAATTAGCGTGTTCGCCCTGAGGTTCATGTTGAATCTTTTTACCTTCCCAAACAGCACTCTGGATACTATCACCTACCATGGTCCTCAACCCAAAACACTAACATCCAAATCGATTACCAAGCAAGTACCTCAGTAAGGCCTTCGATTTACATCTCTAATAAACGCGGTTCTATTCCGACAATTCGACTATCGACTACTTGCCGTTGTCACCGAACCCCGAACTGAGCATTGCCAAGACTGATCCAACTCGCCGCTTCTGCCTGGGAACCTGCGCCATAAAAAGACACAAGAAAAGAGGTATAAATGGCGACACCATCTTCCACATTTCAAACAAAGAATCATCCGTTCAATACCCTACCCAAACAGCGCCACCTGCACAGACACCAGTCGTTCGCCCGCCAAGCGCCTCACGTGCCAGCCTATTCGGAATGGATTGATATCTTATCCGGCCTAGCGCGTTATCGAGGACTTCTCATCACAACATTCCCGCCTGCTTGCACACCCCAGCCACCCCACCGACCACCACACCCACAACATCGAACGCGACACGAAACCCAAGCAATCTGGTCGCGCACCCCTATTCATACGAACGACACCACCAAGCGACCGCGATAATCCCAAAACAAACATGCCTGGCGGGAAAGGTACGCGCCCGACTCCACAGTACAGGCACGCCCAAGACATGAAGCTTACAAGACGGATGTAGGAAAAACCGGTGGCAAGACGGGTGGAAAGGGCGACTCGCACGCCAAAACCACAAAGTCGCACTCGGCAAAGGCCGGACTGCAGGTAAGTTAAGCAATTATGTTTTCTGAAAGAAGCGGCCCCTCCTCTTCGTCATGTTCATGTTCATGACGGAAGAGCGCAACACACCCCGCAACAAGTGTTCTTCCATCACAACAACACGCGCTGACGCGACGTCTTCCCAGTTCCCCTGCGGTCGCATAAAGCGCCACCTCCGAACCATCACCCGCCAAAAGACGCGCATTGGCGCCAAAGCGTCCATCTACCTCACTGCCGTCCTCGAATACCTGACCGCTGAAGTGCTCGAGCTAGCAGGCAACGCGGCCAAGGATCTCAAAGTCAAGCGCATCACGCCGCGCCACTTGCAGCTCGCCATCCGCGGCGACGAGGAACTCGACACCCTGATCAAGGCTACCATCGCCTTTGGCGGTGTCTTGCCACACATCAACCGTGCGCTGCTGCTCAAGGTCGAGCAGAAGAAGAAGGGCGCGCCGAAGGAGGTGTAGATTGAAGAGCGTTGAATGTCATTTATGACGCGCGAAGTGCGCGTTTCTACGTGGCAGTGGAGAGAATTCATAGATGGGGCGTGCGATAATGGCGATTCGGACGGTCAGGCGTCAACAGCGGGCAGGTAGGGAAAATGCGCTGCTTTTCCCCGCTCTGGCTCACCTGATACCCAAAGTGCTGGATTAGTGCCGGAAATGGATCTTTGTCTTTCTTTTTCTTAGTATGCTTCAGGCACCTTCACCTCCTCGTCAAAACTACCGAGGGGCGCATGCTGCATTGGCTAGCTATTCTATCCCGGAACCTACCTTGTTCGATGGCAAGAAGGGGGACGGGTGCAGGCGCGGGTGTGGGCGTGGGAGTGGCAGAGTCAAGGGCATGTATTTGTCTGTCTGCTTGCCTGTTTGTGTCTGTGCCTGTGCCTGTGCTTGTGTCTGTCTTACTCTGTCTTACACAGTTTTCTCTTTAACAAGTCAGGCGTGTGTAAGGGGTTTCGGTTTCGGGTTCAGGGTGTGTCCGCTGTTGGATTTCTTCTCCTTTCATAGTCTTAAGTTGGGTTCCACCTTTATGTAGTAGTAACAACACAGCAATAACAAACACAATTTCCTCTGTTCTGCTTCTGGGAATTGGGCTTGTGCACTTCTTGGATGACTTTGATGTGATGTGATGTTATGTGACGTGACGCGACGATGAGGCACAGTTCTAAGCTATGGTCTTTTCATAAAAAACCCCTGTGTCATTGCGCGCGTGGTGGCGTGACTTCTCATAGCGAAGAATGGGTCTGAGTTCTCAACTTTTAGTGCTTGCTTATGGTGACTTCGGCGCGGCGGATGAGGACTTCCCCCAGGGCAGATTTATCAATGCACCTCATATCGAAACTCTCAGCGAGCATAAACGCACACACAGACAAACAACCATGTCAAAGTTATCAAGGATACCAAGCACGGTACCCATATATTAAGAATCGCCTGAAATTAAAATACACTAAGCAAGCGAACGACCATCTCGTCTCTCGATCCAAAAAACAAAAAAAAGTAACTACAAGTCACTCCCAAGTTCCAGCCCATATCCAAACCCCATTCCGCTAAACAGATGACGCGGGGGGGAAAGAGACACAAAGAGTTTAGGAAAAGGAGTGGGAAAGGAGACCGATTCCCGAGAAAGATGGGTAAGATATTATTAAAGCGCCGGCCGTCTCGCATATGCAGGCCCGCAGCAGCGGTAGACGAACGAAGAGGGAAGAAAGGATTCGAGAGTACAAATTGGATAACAACACCGTGCAATGATCTCGAGCACGAGGGAGCGGTTGTGACGAGTCGCGCAATACAAAACGCAGCAAACGGGATAACAGTCGTGACGCTGGAGAGGGGGAATCAATAATCGAATCGTGAGTCATGTGGCTACTCACATGACGCGCTCTTTGTTTGATTGGTATTCGTATCCAAGAGCGGTCGTGTCTTGTTGACGTCGGGGAAGTTGCCGTGAACAAGGTATCTCGTCGTGGTAGGTCGTTGAGTAGAGGCTTCGTCGGCTCGTTGGAGTGTGCTTAGGTGCGTTGAAAAGGATTGAATGGAGCCAAGGCAGCAGAAATATAAACAAACAGACGCCGCATAGTCCAAAGGTTTCCATACATGATGCTGGATCCCCATTGACAAGTTGCTCTCGGCCAACGCCAGACTAGGAAGAGCCAACATGGGAGTACGGCTAAGGACCAGCGACCAAACGTGAGATAGGAAAAGCGAGGCAAGACGAACCCTCCATGCAAACAAATCAGCAAAGGTAATACAGTCCTCATCTGAGAAAGAAAATTGGCAGAAAACAACAGCAGAGATCCAATGTATCCAAATAATGCTTTTCAGAACCCAAATCGAAAATGCGACATCAGGAGCCCGAGCCCCGGTAGGTGTAGTCTCTACTGTCGTAGCGTCATTCGTCGTATACGTCGTGAGAGTTAGATAGTCCAGAGCTGGGCCTAGGTGGTGTGAAGGCCGTAAATGTCATCATCTCTTGTTCAAATTTCTTCCACATATATAGTGGAGTGGACGCGGGTGGCCTTCCGATCCAAGAAATACTCACTGCCCGACAAGTATCTCAACGTTGGACTGCGACGACAGCTCATCACTGCCGCGACCCTGATGGCCGTTTTGCCTTGGACGACTGAAGCCGGTGCCTCGCTCAGGAAGAGGTCCTCGTGGTTGCCTTGAGGGGCGGTCATCGTAGTTGCCACCGAAGGTTCGATGACCTCCAATAGGTCCAGGATTATCCCAAGAGGTCATTTGTCGTAGCGAACGAGGGCTACCTCCTTGCCCAAAGCCGGAACCAATCTGCATTCGACCGAGCTCTCTCTCGAGCAGACCCTCGTCACGTTGTGACATAGAGCTGGTTGTTGGCGTGCCATTAGGATTCGTTGAGGTGCCACCTACAAACGACAGACCTTCGAGGGTTGGTGCACCGAGACGGCCAATGGGGTGGCTTGCAGTGGAGGGTGCAGGCGAAGGCGTGTATGACCGCAGATCAGCATATGATTTGGCAGCTCGTAGGTTGGGGGCCGCAGCCAATCCGCCTGGTGAATCCGGGAAGCCCAGCAATCCCGAGGTTTGCCTACCAAAGGCGTTGTAAAAACCTTCTGATGCGCGAACATCGCTAAAGTCCGTGGTGGCGGCTCGGTTGAGGCCACGGCGAGGCTGCTCTGTAGCATGGTTCGAGGACAGCTGCGGCATTGGGGGGCTAAGGCCCTGGTTGCCTTGCACTTTGAACACATGCAGCTGACGCTGAGTACTGTCGCCTCTGGACGTGTGGTGAAGGCCTAGCGTATGCGACAATGTGTGCACGATGCGTCGCTGAGAAGGAGACAAGGTAGCCGGGAATGTCATGCTATCGCGATCAGGCGCCTCCTTGAAAATCAACAGCTGCGAGTAGAATTGCAAAGCCTGTGGATCATTGAGATCCACCTCTACGAGCGGGTTAGTTGGAGAACGTTCGGGTTCAGGCACGCCCCACATACCAGGCTTCTGGGATCGCATCCCTGAGACTGGAGACGGAGAGGTCGCAGGCATGTGAGACGCCAGGGAGCTGTATGATTGCTGGGACTGGAGGGTGCCTGGGACGGGCCGGTGCTGCTCCTCCAGCTGTCCACGGCGCTCGCGCTTCTCGCGCTCGATCCGTTCACGCTCAGCCAGGGGCAACATCTTCTTGTATTCGACCCTCAGCTTTCTGCCGTGGAGCTCAAAGTGGTTCATTGCTTCGATGACTTGAGCAGTCTCCTCCGCAGTGGTGAAGTTTGCGAAAGCGAGGCCCCGGAAGACGCCATTGTCAAAGTGATAGTTGAAGGCATATGGCAGCGGCAGGCGCAGATCGGTCATCAGCTGCACCAACTGTTCCTTCTTTACCGCGAAGGGAATGTTCTTAATGACTATGGCAGTCGGGATGAGCTCTTCGTCGATGTCGTGCTGGAACTGGTTCTGGTGCATGTTGTTGTTGTTGAGGAGTGAGTTGTGGTGAGCATTGCCCAGACCAGGCAGGGCAAATGTGGGAATGTTCTGTTGCGGCTCCATCCATCCCTAAGAGTGTCAGCACAAACGCTTATTGATGGGGGAAGTAGTATCACTGACAGTAGGCAACTGGCTTCGGCCGCCGCGTCCCTGCTGCTTCAGGCGAGATGCAGCACCCAGTGAGCCGAGAGTGTTCTGACCAAAGGCATTTGAGTTCCAGGCGGGCGTTCCCATGTCATAGTTGTATGCCGAGTGTATGGTCTGGTTTAGACGCTCGTAGTTGCGCGGCTGGTCGTAGCCACGGGCGTGGTCTTCTGCCGTGTATAGACCGCCTGGGGGCAGCTGGCCGTATGCGTCGAACTGCCGCGAAGGTTGGCGGTGAAGCGTCTGCGGCTGATGGCGGTGCGAGCCGGGCGACCGCGACGACGGCGCGTCGTATGCGTTATACATGGTGGGATGGGGGATGGGGAGAGAGGAACTGGTGTAATGTCGTATGGTCGGTGGGAAAAAATTAACAGGCCGTCAAGTCCAGGGTGGTGTTAGTACATTCGCCGCCAAGGCGGAGGATTTGAAGACGAGCAACAGGGACTCGCAAGTACGACGATACTTGGACGAGGCCGCAGGCTTATTAAAGGCAGAGGGTGAGGCGAATAGGGGATGCAGAGCAGAGAGCTCGGGTGGCCAGGGACGGGTGAGTGTGAAGAGACAGGGGATTGGATTTGGCGGGCCCAGCTCCTTTCTCCTTTCTTTCTCGTGGCTAATGAAGCGCAGCCGCTACGCTGTGGGTCGCAATCCGTGCGGGCCGCGACCGCGACGTCAAACGGGAAACGAGAAGACGGGCTTGTGGCTCGCGCTGGCGGCGCAGGAGCAGGAGGCGGCGGAGGCAAATGCTCGCGGGTGTGTGATGAAGTCAAGAAGGCGGCGAAGTGGAGCGGGAGCAGAGAGGGTCCTTCAAGCTTCTGGCTTAGCGACGGGAGGGGGGAGGGGGGTGTCACTGTCAAAATGGAATCGGTGGCCGGTACCCGTTGACAGGAACAACATGCAGCAGCTCTCACACGGTATCAGCCGAACGATATTCTTAGCTGCGCGGCAGAAGAGGAGGACGGCGGGACAGGCTCTCAGATTCAGACGCTCGGGCAGGTCAAGCGGTGGGTGTCGGGCTGTGAAGGGCATCTGAGTCACGCAGGAGCTCTGCATCTGACCTCCATTGGCTATTGGCTCTCGAGGCCCAAGTCTCTCATCTCTGCCCCCCTATCAATAAAAGCCTCTGCAAGGCCATGTCATGATGGACTATTTATCCTGCCCGTCACCGTCTGCAGGCGCACAAGGCGCCAGCCTCACTGCGCGTCCGCCGTCAAGATGCTACTTTGTACTATTCACCAGGCTTCAGCATGTGGCGGCCCGCACCCGTCGCCTCTAGTGCCTGTAGCTCGCCCATAGCCTCTGGTTCTGTTCCCCAACACTTATTTTACCTATTGGCCAAAGCCATGAGCCTGCAGAATGTACTGTACACTGGCAAAAGTGCCGTGGAGTTTCACGCGCGGGAGGAGCCTGGAGACGAGGTCGTGTGCTCAGCATTCTGCATCAGCTGCCCACCTCACACCTCATTGCCACCGGCCATCTCCATCTGAGCCGGGACTGGTGCGGCTCCGCAGACCCAAAAGACATGTTGGGGATGGGTTGGAGACTGACGCCCCATCCTCTGTAAAAGGCATCCGGATGCGCTTCAGGCCGTTCAACCGCTGCGTCCGCCGGCGCTGATTGCTCATCTTTCAAAAACGCTACGGCCAAAAGGCTACCACGATGTCACATCTATAGTCTCGGACCCGTACACGCATACCGAAGCGGACACGACGGGAAACAGAGGGGTTGCACGGCAGCTCGAAGCATTTCATTCGAAGAGAGGCCGCTTGCGCCGTGCCAGTTAAGGCCGCCCGCCGGCTGCAACCGCTCTCGCTTTCCGAGGGGCTGGAGACGTGCGATGAGATCCGCGACCTCGCAGGAGTCTTCGGTCACCTGACCTAGCCGGCCGCGCTGTGGACTTAATTCGTCCAATGAGCCGCTGTCGGAGTGCTTGACCTCTGGCTTGGCCCTTACCCATTTCAATCTCAGTGCGCGTATATTACGTTGCTGTCCTACTCCAGCCGTGCTTCTTGTGTGGTTGAAGAGCGCCTGAAACGCAAGAGAAAGAGGTGCCAAAGTATTGACAGCAACCTTTGCATCGATTATCCAGTTCCTAGCTGTCGCCCGCAACGCGCTCAATCATCCAAATCTAGTAATCGTGACCACTCTATCTCTCCAACCTTGCGGAACTCGGCCCCAGCTTCGAATTGCCCGCCCTGTTCCCATGCCCGCATTGTCTCAGTATCGTAAGGCCCATTGACATCTCCTTCTGGAGCCGCCAACCAGTGAAATTCCCACTCGATCTTTGGAGGATTGGGGTGTTTCCAGTCTTCCCCCGTCTCGCGCTTGTACTGCCGCATTATCATTTCGCGTGGAAGCTCGTAAATATCTTCCACACCGCGATCGGATAGTCGGCTTGCGCTCTCCGTGATGGCGTCAATGGCTTCTTTTGCCTTTGCCGCCGCCGCCGCCTTGGCTGGATCTGGCTCAACCTCCATTTCCTGTGCCTTTTTCCTCTTGGTCGTTACAGGCTTCTTCTTAGGCACCGCTTTGCCGTGTCGCACGAGCGCGTCCATCGGCGTCTCTCCCACGTCAAGATGCAGTATCATCGCAGACAAAACATCACTAGTGATAATCGAGTCATCTTCCCGTTCGCGTTGTTTCCGCTTTTCCTCAATCTTGTCGTGCTCTTCCTTCGCCCGTCTGATGTCCTTCTTCGATATGCCATCCAGCCAGGCATCTTGGGCGGCTTCCGGATCGAACGCTTTTCGGACGTAGTTGCCTGCCTCATCGAAACGGCCCTCTTCTTGCTCTTCTTTCATATTGAAAGCATCGAGTTTGGGCGCATGCTTCTTCTTACCTCCGGCGCCGAGCTCTTCATCCATATCCTCGTCTATCATGTCGCGCTGCTCGTCATCGCTCTCGCTGCTGCTGCCGTCTTCCTCCGCCTTCGCCTTCGCTTTCGAACCAGCGCCAAAGTCCACGGCGACATGGCCTCCTGATTTGCTAGCATCCTCTTGACCCAATATCTCAGCGTCGTCTAGAAATCGGAGTTTCTTGCTCTTCTTGTCGCCCCGCCGTGTGTCCTCATCCTGATCGTCATCCTTATCATCTTCCGCAAACATATCGTCATCCTCCTCATCATCTTTGACTGGAGCTTCCTTCTTGTTTCTAGCTTCTGCGCGAGCGTCAAAGTTTTCCGTGGAGCTGTCAGAGTCGTAACCATCGATGTTCACAGCGTTGCGCTTCACCCCGGCGCCTTTTCCTATTACGTCGGCCTCGAGCGTTGGATCTTCTTCATCGTCGTTATCTGGCGCAAGCGTAGATGGATTTCGCGGGTCGAATCGCGGCTTCTTCGAAGAGGGTTCGTCTGCCCCTAGGTGGTGAGTGCGAGTGAAGTGGTCTCCGGCGCGCTTGGGACGGGCAGCGGAGAAGTTGCTAGATGAGCTTGCCATATTGCGCGCTTGTTTCCAATGTGTCGTGCAAACGGATAACGATTAGAAAGTAGAAGAAGAATGACGTCGACCTACGGAATTTGGTGAGTTCAAAGCTTCAACCAATGAGGACGGATTCGTTCCGATGCAGCCAAGGCAGCAGAACCGGTGATTCTAGTCCACCGTAGTGTTAGCTAGCATCTGGCACGTCGTCATATTCTCTGTCCTCAAGCATTCTCTCAACCTCCACCAACAAAAAGCGTGTCTTACTATATCTGCACACGCGGTATCACGCGGTATCTTCTCTCATTCACTTAGCAGAATCGTGCTTGCCTCATACATCCCTGCGCACCATCATGGTAAGAGCAACCCCGCCACAGCTTTCTCCACCTACACCTCGACAGCTTCCTTTCTCTCTATAGAAGTCTCCTTACTTATTAAAACTAACACAGTTCAACCCCAACCTCTACGACGAGACCAATCCGATGGCCATGTACCAGCAACACGCACTTCGCCGCGGCGGCCCACCCCGACGGTTCGACGAGTACTTCCGCTGCTACCCCATCGCCATGCTGCCTGGGCCGGACCGAGTCGAGGCGAACCATGGTGGCAAGGTTTTCCTACCCCCCAGCGCGCTGGACAAGCTTACGAGGTTGCACATCACATATCCCATGCTCTTTGAGCTCATCAACGGCGCAGCAGACGGGAAGAAGACACATGCGGGTGTGCTCGAGTTCATCGCAGAAGAGGGCAAGATCTATCTTCCTTACTGGATCATGCAGACGCTGAAGCTGGACCCCGGCGACCTCCTCCAAGTCAAATCGACCGACATCCCTCTGGGTTCTTTCATAAAGCTGCAGCCACAGGACACATCCTTCCTCGACATCTCAGACCCCAAAGCCGTCCTTGAGAACGCCTTCCGTAACTTCTCCTGTCTGACCAAAGGCGACGTCTTCACGTTCGCCTATAATGACAATGTATACAGCATCGCCGTTCTTGAGACCAAACCTGCACATTCCAGCAACGCAATATGCACCATCGAGACCGACTTATCTGTCGACTTCGCACCGCCTATCGGATACGAAGAGCCGAAACGCACAAGTGGCACAAGCACGCCGCGCAGTGGTAAAGGTGTCATGGCCAGTAAGGGAGGAACGCTTCATTCACACGGCACCATGGCGCAGGCAATCAACTACGCCGCTATCGCACCTTCAGCAACGAGTGCGGTGGCAGGCGCGAAAGCAACATCGTCCCACTTTTTGTCGTCTGGCCACAAGCTGAGCTCTAAGAAAGGCAGCAAGGCGCCGACGCCGCAAGCTTCAACCCCGGTTGCCGGACAATCGACAAACGCCCCGCCACCAACAGTTCGTAGGACGAACGGCCCACAACCGCTGCGCTTACCGCCGGGCAAGCTCTTCTTCGGGTATGAGATCAAGCCAGTGAAGAAGGAAGACGACACGCAAGACGAAGGTTCCAAGAACTTTGAGGGGCAGGGTCAGACACTCCGGAAGAAGAAGGGCGACAAATGAAGTACTGCCATGGTCAAGGATGCTGGAAGGAAAGGAAGTAGATGAAGGCTACCAGTATCCGCAGCTAGCATTTGCAAGGAATTCATTGGCGCTATAAGGGGGTCCAAATAGTCGGTGCTTGGAGTTTGGGACATGACCATAGATTTCCAGAGGAACGAATTCACATGATGTATCAGTAGATACACCAAGCTCACGGACTCGGGTGGTTCCGTTGTTGTGGCGACAATCTGAGTGTCGACGTAATGGCATCACAACGAGTCTACTTCGAGTCAAAAGAAAGTCTACCACTTCTTCCCTACTAATCCCGAGAAGTCGAGCGAGCTACCTCTTCTCTAATCTTTTCTTATCTATTCGTCTTCTACCTTCGCCTTCGCCTTCACCTTCACCTTGAACATCTGCTTATTAGTACGCTGATCAAGCTTGCAAACTCCGATCTGCTTTCACTCTCACTTTTGCTCTCACCGTTCTAGCTGCATCTCATTTCTCATAAATACCCGCCTTCATCTTTCCCAGACCTTTCCTTCTCTCCTCTACTCCCAATACAACTCAGTTTGCTCTATTTTGCATCGACACTGCACCAACGCTTCTTCAATCCATTGCACTGCCAATCTCCAAGCCGTCACCATGCCTCCCAAGAAAACCACCGCTGCTGCTGCTGCAACGGGTGCAGGCACTGAAGCCGATGGCGCCAAGGTACACATACCCTCAGTATCCTTCCATGACCATCCCTAACGTCGTTCTAGAAGATCAACTGGAATCCCGAGCAAGACCGCAAGGTACATACACACATCCGCCATTCCCCCGCCCAGACCCCTCTAACCCAGATCCAGCTTCTTCTCCTCTGCTTCGAACGCAGCTCGCTCACTACCGACGACTACAACAGTTTCCTCCCAGTCATGGGCAGTACGTCCTTTCCCCTTCCTTCTTTTTCATATATCTGCAGTACAGGCCCGCTGACTAGGAACAGCCGGCGCGACATACAACGGCGTTCGTCTCCGCATCGGCAAGCTTCGTGGTGAGGCACGCGAGTTTCGTGAGGCGAATGGCTTGACTGTTCCTAATGGTGCCGCTGCTGGTGCTGGCAAGACCACTCCCAACGCGACTCCCAAGGGCAAGAAGCGCGGTGTTGACGACAGTGGAGACGCCAATGGAGACGGCACGCCTGCGAAGCCGGCTAAGAAGGCTAGGGCTAAGAAGGCTGCGAAAGTCCCGAAGGTTGAGGAGATTGTCGATGAGGATGGTCCGAGCAATGACCTCGGGGGCCAGGTCAACGGCCAGAATGTCAAGGAGCAGAAGGTCAACAGCCAGGAGGCCAAGAGCCAGGAGATTAAGGAGGAGAACATTGACGAATATTTTGACATTTGAAGGGAGCGTGCGGGGTGCGGGAGATGCTCCCGATGCGTGCTATGGATTTCGAAGGCGCGAAAATGGGTGGTTCACAGCGATTGAATGCTTCTCTTTTGCGAAGTTGGGCTCATTGGCTTGAGCAGCACGCGGATCAGGGCGATTCAGGGCAAGGCTGAGGCTCTCGGAGAGTCTTTCAATATAACGATAGAAGGGAAGTCAACAGCGGGCATAGCTCGATTGCAGTGAAATGGCAATGAACTCCTTCCAACTCTTAGTCAAATATCTGTGATGCCATCTGCCCAACAGTCCACTGTCAAAAGCATAGTCACGTTTCTGTAAGCGCAACAGAACATTGAGCCATTGAGCGATTGTCACACTTATCCTCCTAATACAAGTATCCACACAGCTCCACATCTAATCCATCATCATTCCCAGCTGCTAGTGCCTAAAAGAAGACGTACCACGGCAAGTTCCCCCCATCCTTGGTACGAAAAGACTAAGGTGCAATGAGAAAGAGAGCGAAGGCGACGCCACTGTCTCTACTATATATGATGTTGGTCAGTGACCCGGCACTTGAAACGTGCTTGATAACAACGACAACTGCGATGTCAACAAGACTTAAGAGCTAAAGGAATTTAACTTCGAGCCGCTGAATCACATGTTGCGCACCTCTGTTTGTTGGAGACCTCGGGAGTGGCGTCTCTGTGGGCGAATCAATAAATGCTGCCTGTGGTATCTAGGTAGAGTTGGGGATCATGTGTGCAACATATGTGAGTGCGTATTCCTGATCTTTACCCTTCTTAGAAAGTTAGCAATTGTTGAGCAGTGCTGGACTTGGACTGGAACTGACTGCAACGATACCCAGCATCTACATGGGCTGTCTGTCACTTGTGATGGGCCTCACAGTCAAGTTGACTGCTGCCTGCGAACGAGATTCGCCAATGATATTGATATACATTACAGAGAAGAACTCGCGAGATGGAAATGGAGATGTGGGATACGGCAGGATGTTACCTTCTGGCTTTCGTACGAAGAAGACGGGAGGTGTGATGTGGTGGTATGCCTCGTGGCTTAGTGGGGCTGGGGCTGAAGTGGGTCTAGATGTCTCGGGTGTCTCTTCCGAACATAATGTCTCTTCATTACATAGCGCACGTATGAACCTTTTCATCCAGCCACCTACTCTTGCACTTCGTATACAAGCGCGGTACGCTCGCTTACCCATTATTCACTCCACCGCTCTCAAAGCTCTAGCCCAAACATTCCCGCCAAACTCCCCCAACCGGCTTCCTCGGACGACAGCACTTCAGCTGGCCCCATGGCGTTTTCCACAAAGATCATCATCGACATGGGACGAGAGCAAGGCCTTGGCAACTAACGTAAGCTCTAATGACAATTCTGCAAACCAGAAGCTCTATCATGGCTCAGCAATTGCTCCGCCGCACGGTTGCCTGGCACCCGAAACGATTTGAGGTTTCGCACTATGGATGCGGAATATCGGTATCCTCATCCTTCATGACTAGTATGGCTCGGGATGATACATGTATCTGCTGTCTGATACGGTGATAGGGTGTCCAGAGGCTAGTGTGAGAATTAAGTGAGGTTGCCGATGATGGGTTCTTCGCGATGAAGAACGAAATAAAGTATAGGCTTCGCGGGTCATGAGGTTGGGTACTGCCCAGCTGTCTCATAAGTACTGCGCGTACGTCTTTTACATCTTTTCATAAGTGTCACCACGTCTCATTTCTGTGACCTTCTTTCGTTCTTGGCCTCATCGTCAGTCCTTCAACCCTTCCATCTTTACAAGTCTCGTCCGAGCCAGCGCGATCATCGAAGATCAAACAGACCGTCTAAGAATCAGTACCATACGTCGAAGGTCATGTGCTTGCGGATCGTGGAGGTGTTTGCTGTCTGTGGGTGTACTTACTATGTCCACTCGGTCGACCCTTGCTCAAGTTATGGAAGGCACGCTGTAACAGAAAAGACCGTATACGTGGGTTCGAGTTGCGCCAAGCATACGTGACAAGAGAAGGAGCTTCCAGAGAACCTTTCAAAGTACCAAGCTGGGCTATGTTCGGTTGCCGCTTAGTTTTAGCGTGTACACCTGAGTCTGGAATACTTTTTTTGGCGACCTGGATCGGATTATGTACGGTCATCAGCTTGAGACATCATCAAATATGATATTGGGCGCAGAAAGAGTTTGCAGGTTCGTTGTCACCGGACATTACCATATTTGAGAAAATGCCGCCTAACGAGTCTTAGGTCTCGGTGAATCACCACGAAACGCCATTTTATTATTCATGGGGGCTTCATTCGGCCGATGAAGAGGAAGATCGGCAGTCCTTCGGCGAATCACGTTCGTCGTGATCGCCATCTTTACGCATTGTACCAAAATCAAAGATGCCAACCAAGTAGCTGAGATTTGGATGCACCCAAGATCCCAACGGAGTACGCCTTTTGCAGTCATCCCGGTGAGTTCTCAGCAGTTCAACTGATGCACGCATATTAATGTTTTGACAGAGCGTTGGGCTGTTCGTACAGGATACACACGAGAAACAAGTGTGATTGATGATTGCTGCCAGGGTTTTTCGGTCACTGGAGAGAAAAATTTCTGGGGACGGCATTCCCAATAAATGACAGCACTGTTGGAAATTTCCCTCTTTGAAAAGCTACAGCTTTGTATCTCCATTTGATACATTTCACAAACATGTCTGACTTAAAAGCTTCGCTATTGCAAGAGGCGGGAGGAGGTAGAGTCAAGCAGTAAGAGGAAACTAGTTGGCGGGCAGCTTATAACAACGCTATCACAAATGTAAATACCCGTACGGATTTCGCCTATGTTACTCATTTCTAGTGTTTGATGGACAGTTGAACGGTTCCCCTCACAGAGGCCGGGCCGTGAGTTCTGCCGAAGCGCCAAGCGGCTAGTCCTATTCTAGACCCTTGCGCTCGAAGCTAAAGCGAAATTTCAAAATCTCTCCAACAGCTGTTCCGCGAACTGCACCAACACCCCACACGCCACGTCCACAATGTCTCTTGTAGTCTCAAATCCGGACGCGTACATCATCAAGCCAGAGTCAGTCGCGCCGGCGATTGACACCAGCGACTGGCCGCTCCTCCTCAAGAACTACAGCGACCGTACGTAGTCACGTAAAAAAAGTTCGGAAGCTTGTACTAATGCTGGGCAGTACTTGTTCGAACTGCGCATTACACACCGATTCCGGCAGGATGTGCTCCACTCGCTCGCGACCTTAAGCAATATATTAGCTCGGGAGTTATCAACCTTGACAAGCCCTCCAACCCCTCCAGTCACGAAGTCGTCGCTTGGATCAAGAGGATTCTGAGGTATTATGGGACATGAAGCATTTCTGTTCATGGCCAAAGACTAACGTGTCAATAGGGTGGAGAAGACCGGCCACAGCGGAACCCTCGATCCCAAAGTTACCGGATGCCTCATTGTCTGCATTGATCGTGCGACCCGTCTTGTCAAGTCTCAGCAGGGAGCTGGAAAGGAATACGTCTGCGTCATTCGCTTGCATGACAAGCTGCCCAACGGTGAAGCTCAGTTCGCCCGTGCCCTCGAGACCCTCACTGGAGCCTTGTTCCAACGACCCCCACTCATCTCTGCTGTCAAGCGACAGCTTCGTATCCGTACCATCCACGAGAGCAAGCTCTACGAGTTTGACAATGAGAGGCAGCTCGGTGTGTTCTGGGTCAGCTGCGAGGCAGGCACATACATTAGGACTCTTTGCGTGCATCTTGGACTTCTGCTCGGTGTCGGCGCTCACATGCAGGAGCTTCGACGAGTGAGGAGTGGAGCTATGGATGAGACGAAAGACATGGTCACCCTTCATGATGTCCTCGATGCGCAATGGATGAATGACAACAACCGCGACGAGGAATATCTCCGTTATGTCATCTCACCCCTAGAGACACTGTTGACTAGCTACAAGAGGATCGTCGTTAAGGACAGCACGGTCAATGCCATCTGCTATGGTGCGAAGCTTATGATTCCCGGTCTTCTCCGATTCGGTACGTGTAACATGGCTTCAATTCTTTCATCCGCTAACTATTTTCACAGAAAAGGGTATTGAGCTCCATGAAGAGGTTGTGCTCATGACCACAAAGGGAGAGGCTGTTGCGCTTGCCTACGCTCAGATGTCAGCCGTTGAGATGTCGTCGTGCGATCATGGTGTTGTTGCCAGAATCAAGCGTGTCATCATGGAGCGGGACTTGTACCCGCGACGATGGGGCTTGGGTCCAGTCGCAACTGAGAAGAAGAAGATGAAGGAGAACGGAACGCTTGATGTAGGCTACAACCTTACCCTTAGCTGTCACGTGTTAGCTAACAATGCGTAGAAATTTGGAAGGACGAACGAGAAGACCCCCTCACAATGGCAGACAGGCTACAAGGACTACAGTGCACCAACTGAAGCATCTGGAACCACCGTGGCGGAGCGAACGACGGCCACAGAGGTTCTCGCAACGCCCGCCATCCCACCAACTGGTGCCACGGCAGAGGAGCAGGCAAACGCAGGCGCGGAGGTCGAGGCTGCCAAGTCCAAGAAGCGCAAGAACCGCGATGAAGAATTATCCGAGGACAAGGCTGAACGCAAGAAAAAGAAGGCCGAAAAGAAGGAGAAGAAGGAAAAGAAGGAGAGGAGAAAATCGGACAAAACGTCCAAGAAAGCTGCGGAGGCGTCTGACTCCGAGTAATCCTCAGATGTGATGAAGTTTGGTTTGTTTGGCAAGCAAACAACATCGCTGAGCTGTCCTCTGTTCCTTGCAAGATAATAGGCGGCGGCTTGCGAACAGCATGATTTTTTCACTCTTCTTGTAGCATACGACAGCGTGTCGGATAAGGCGTTTTATGGTTGGTATTGGGGGAGTTCGGTGCTGCCCGGTTTCCTTTACTTGTAGTAGAAGGATCTTGGACCCTTGTGTTGAGGATTTCTACAGATGTGGGTGTAAAATTTCACATTTGGAGCTGGAGCTATGGAAAAGGAATGAGTTGGTAGTGCAGAGAACAGTCGATATATCCTCAATATGGCTCAATTGCTCTTTGTTTGTGGTGGTGATGGAAGCTTCTCGAAGCTTCGATGCCGGTGACGTCTTTGGCGAAATGGTCAGGATCTGCTGGCTTGTGCGCCAAACGGTGGGGAGATCTCTCACCTCCAGCATTAAAGCAACGCAGCCCTCTTGCACCACACACCGCTCGACAAAGTCCCCCGATATACATACGCAATACCCCCGTCTCTATTCCTCTAATTCGGCACAATGGTCGCAGAGACAAAACTGTACGATTCATTAGGTAGGTCTGCTTCACTGCTCCACCGCTCTGCCCCTCCTCTCCTCATCACCTCCTCGGCTTCACAAACCTCACGACACACGTTTGCTAACATTCTACTGTAGGCGTATCACCGACTGCTACGCAAGACGAGATCAAGAAGGCGTATCGCAAGTCAGCGCTGAAATACCATCCCGACAAGAACAAAGACAACCCGACCGCACTCGAGAAATTCAAAGGTAAGAGACAGCCGCACCCCCGAGGAGTTCAACAAACAAGTGCTAACATCTGCTACAGAGGTCTCACAAGCCTACGAAATCCTCTCCGACCCCGAAAAGCGCAAGATATATGACCAGTATGGCCTGGAGTTCCTGCTGCGGGGCGGCGCACCTCCACCCGAGGGAGGTGCAGGACCAGGCGGCAACCCCTTCGAAGGCGCATCTGGTGGATATCCATTTTCGAGCGGAGGAGGTATGCCTCGCGGAGCGTTCCACTTCACCTCCTCTGGCGGCGGTGCAGGCTTCAATTTCTCGAACCCGGAAAGCATATTTTCCGAGTTCTTCCGCAGCCAGGGCGGTATGGGAGGTGATGACGATGACTTTGGCGGCTTTGGAGGCTTTGGAATGGGAGGCATGCCAGGCGGGATGGGCGCAGGCTCGAAGAGGAGGGGACCAAGCGGAAATGGATTCAATGGAGGGAGGAGAGAGCGCGCTCCTGAAGTCACGGTAGTTGAGAAGCCGCTGCCGGTAACACTCGAGGAGCTGTTCAACGGCACAACCAAGAAGATGAAGATTAAGAGGAAAACATATGATTCGGCGACTGGCAAGCAAAGCACGCAAGACCGGATCCTGGAGGTGCCGATCAAGAAAGGTTTGAAGGCTGGTAGCAAGATCAAGTTCTCGGATGTTGGAGATCAAGTGGAAGGAGGGACCCAAGATTTGCACTTTCTTGTATCAGAGGTAAGTCTATCCCATTTCTCCCATTATGAAAACAGCCACTGACATGTTAATAGAAACCGCATCCTCTCTTTACCCGCGAAGGCGACGACATCAAGCACACAATTGAGCTCGACCTCAAGGAAGCACTGACAGGCTGGTCACGAACAGTCCAAACAATCGACGGCAAGCAAGTAGGTGTGCGCAGCGCTGGCCCCACAGGACCGAACTTCACAGAACGTTTCCCGAACCTGGGCATGCCAAAGAGCAAGAAGCCCAACGAACGAGGCGACTTCGTGGTCGGTGTGAAGATCAAGTTTCCGACATCGTTGACGCAGCAGCAAAAGGACCAGCTCAAGCAAATTCTATGAGCGACGAACCTCACCGTCGCGGTGATCCAACGAGGAACCTTCACTTCTCCAATATCTATGTAGTCAAAAGCTTCCAGCGAAGCATTTGTATCTTCCTAGTAAGGCTTCCAACTTCTTGTTTTATCTATTTTTGAAATCGGGCTGGATTGGCTTGGCGCTTGCTTGCTGAGCGCACATGGCGTTTCTTTGGGGGATTTCTTTACTCATTATGTCCATCTGCATCAGGCTGGAACCGCAGAAGTGCTGGAGAGTTTGGGCTGGCTTGGGCGTCAGCGGCAGAAGGCAGCGGAACGGTGGGACGGAGTAAACGAAACCAACTCGATGGTAACATGAGCATTGACGTCATGAAACAACACGAATCTAGTATAGCAAACAGCACAACGACCCCAGTCATTCGAATCAATCAATACTCACACTACACTAAACCTTCCCTGCCAATTCTTCCCTGTGCACATGTACAGACATAATTTCGCTCTCAGCACGCCTTGCCGTTGTCCAAACGTTGACAGGTGACAAACATGGCCCCTGACTTGCTGTCAAAACTTACACCGTCTCAACATATCCGGAGGCATACCCGAGGCGCTCGAAACAACAAAACATGTCTTCAATTGTATTCGGAGTATGATTGTATTTAATAGGAAGGGATGCGGTGTTATTAACGCTCGGTTTGATTGCAGCTGCGCCGTGATTATGAGGCGCGATGAGATGGATCTCACGGCACAGTAGTTAGCAACTTAACGTAGTTGTATAAAAGTCACGGTACGCCTTCCTCCTTTTCTTCCCCTGTTCCCATCGTACATATACTATTCTTCGCCGTCTATACTATTATTTTCGTTTCTCTTCTTCGTCTTCTTTTTCGTCACCCGTCATTTGTCAATCGAATTTCCATCTTATTATTTGTTACTCCATTCCCTCGTTCATATTTTCCCCATACTGTACATAACCCTAATCCCAAACAACACCAAAGCCACCCACAATGCTCCTCCCAACCATCTCAACCCTCGTCCCCGCTCTCGCCCTCCTCCTCACCACTGCCACCGCAGCCCAAACTCCCATCCCAGCAGACCAACAAGTCCAGCAGACCAACAAGTCTCCGGCGCCGAAGTCACAGGCAAAACCTGCACGGACCCCAGCATCGCCTTCGACACGCACGACACCAACGTAGCTCTGCTCGGCATCTGCGGCGGCATCGCAGGCGCGATTCAGAAATGCGGGGGTGCGCTGGCGTCGACGCCGGGACAGTCGGGGACGAGTAAATTCTCGCTCGAGGTGACGCAGGAGGGGAGCACGATTAATGTTTCCAAGGGAAGATGGGTGAGGTTTTTAATTTCATTTGGGGTGGGGATCTGGCTAACTTGGATGGGGGTTTAGGAACGATGTGTCAAGGGTGCGCAGTTGACGTGTCCAAAAGGCGCTTTTGAGAGTACGTGTGTGGGCGGTGCTAGTCCGAGTGGGGATGTGAAGTTTAGTTTGACCGCGGCATAGGTTTGGGATGAAGGATAGGGAGAGATGGGAGGAAGTAAATAGTAGGAAGAACTTTTTGTACATTTTTGCGCGCTAGTCCTGGGGTGAGTGGATATACCGTGATGAATGTATATAAAAACAACACCGGGTCCATCTCTTGCATCAACTGATATTTTGTATCCGAATATCACTCATCCCACCTACGCCTATGAACATAAACCGGGTCTGACCATGGCCACCGTGTTCCCTTCACGTCCCTGATCCCAAGCTAACCAAAACCTCATATTCGCATATTATCTTGAATGATTTTATACTCCTTCCTCTTCTTCCCAAACCGTGGGTTGATCTTGACCTTCAATATGCCAATCCACCTCGCTATCACGGGCAGCACGACCTTCTCTCCCAGGTACGCCAATGCAAAGTTGCCGAGGCCGAGAAGCAGCAAAAAGACCTTGAACCCCACGCCCATATACGTGAGCTGCATAAACTTCATCAACCACATCGCCGGGTCGAACAATATGTACAATGTGATGGCGAGCGCAATGAATATTGTAGTGATAAAAGGCAGGTTCTGTGACATGGGTTGCCGAAATGGTTTACCGACTGAGAGTACAACGGCGGAAAGAATGTATTGGAAGCAGGAGACGAGGAAGAGCGCCGTGTTCTGCGAGTTGAGGGCGTTGGAGTGGTTCTTGTCGAGAACAGGAGGTTGGTACCAGGGTTGCTTTTGGACGTATTCAAAGGCAATGGCTTGGGTGACGATGCAGATGGCTATCTGGCCTATCAACGGTGTGAGGACTTTACGCGACACGAGACTGGCTGTTGGCCGTTTCCTTGAAAGCTGTGAGTATGGTCCTGACCAGCCCATAAAGATGGCGATGGGAAGGATGAGCAGCAAGTCGATGAAGAGAAATTGGAAGTCGCCGAGGTTGGAGGCTGAGGCGTAGAGAAAGCTGACTGATGTGAACTGGATGGCGGAGTACAAGCTCATGTACTTGAAGCAGCTGAAGCTCGTGACAAGGGCCGCGCGACCTTCTTTGATGACTTGGGGTACGCAGGATATGTCGAAGACGCGGCTGGTGAACGGTGCGGCAACGGAAGCTTCTGCCTCTGAAAGTGAGATGCCGACATCTGCGGCTTTAAGGGCACCGCAGTCGTTGGCTCCGTCACCGCAGAAGCCGACGCAATAATCGATACTTTGTAGCTTTTCTACAAGCTCATGTTTCTCGTCCGGCGACATGCGAGCGAATACCTGCCCGCAGACGAGCATTTCACGCAGCACATTTTCAGAGGCGAAGTCGATGATCCAGCGGAAGACGTCACCGCTGACAGCTAGAGAGTAATTTCGCAGGTTTGATATGTCGTATGGCAGGGACACGTCGGCCTCAGCTGGCGGTGGTAGAGGCTTAAGAGTGTTCTCGTCGAGTTTGAAGATGGGGTCGTCAACACTCTCCCAGCTAAGTCTGGATAGAGCAGTCCGTGAATCGCCTTCGACAAAGTGAGGAACGAAGCAGTGGGCCGTTTTGTTGATTAGACTACACTCTCGAGCAACGCTAATGGCCGTGAGGATGTTGTCTCCAGTGCACATGACAGTTCGAATGTTGGCGTGTTCCAACTCTTCGATAACCGGCGTTGTGCTTGGTTTGAGCTTGTTCTCGAAGATAATGAAGCCTACGAAGTCCAAGTCCGTCTCAGCATCCTCCCGTTTCATTTTCTGCATTTTCAGCCAGTTTGCCTTCACAGTTTTGGTGGCGCAGGCAATGACACGGTAGCCGCTGTGGGTATAATGTGCTAGGAGATCTTCGTAGTCGGTAGGAAAGCTTTCCGCGCGGCAAATGTCCTTCATGCATTCGGGTGCACCTTTAACGTAGATTTGGCCTGTCTTCGAACCGAATTGGCGAACAATGACACTTGCTCTCCTGAGCTGAGAGACGAATTCGAATGACTTCATGATGCCGAGTTCGATTGGCCTTCTATTTTCGTCCTCCGCACGATCATCGATGTCGTACTCGTGTCCGGAAGGTGGCCTTGCTACAGAGGGCCGAAGCTTGTCCTGCTCGTCGTCTTCTACACCCGTTGGTTGTTCGCCTTCTGTGAAGCTCCACCCGGTAAAGTTGAACATCTTGACATCAAGTGGGTCGCCGAGTAATTCGCCGTGGATTAGGCGGAGTGAATGGCAAGTCGCCATTGTGTAAAGTATGGCCTTGTGAACCGAGTAATCAACGGTAGGATCGCGCTTGTACAGGGAGTTTGGCACAACATCGAAAGGATCTTCGAGTAGCTCACTGAACCTGTTTGCAGGCCGCTCTGCAACCCGAGCACCCAGAACGTCCAATCCCTCTTCTGTGAGAGTTCCAGTCTTGTCAAAGCAGACGACATCGAGCTTGCCTCCCACATTCACGCGTTGCGGGCTGATGCAAAAGATCTGTTTTTGCTTGAGACGTGATAGGGCAAAGTTCGTTCCAATTGTCAGCGTGGCCGGTAACGCAGGAGGGACGACGATGGTGATCAAATCTAACGCTCGAACGATGATAAGATGCCACGCAAGGCCGAAATGGATGAAGTTGACGAAAGAAGCGGCGAACCCGATCATGGCGATACCACCCATGACGGAAATGTACCGGAATGAGTCGCGATAAAATTTGAAGCCGGAAGGTTTCGGGAAGAGCATAGACCGCACCAAAGCGCCTTTGGTAGTATTGAATCCCGTCCGCACAACCATGGCTAGTGCAGCAGCCTCGTCATCGTCATCCTCATGTGGTCTCCTGGCCCGTATGATTTTGGTCCCAGAAAAGAGCATATGTCGAGCGATCTCGGGATGTATGGTCGATGCGCTGAGGTCCAACAGTTCTAATGATTCGTCCGTCATGGGTATCTTCGAGACGGGAACTGACTCGCCCGTGAGCATGCTCTCATTGACAATGCAGTCTCCGGATAGCAGTAAGCTATCGCAAGGCAGCTGGGTTAGTGATGGATCTGAGACTTCGTACACATCTCCAGGCACTAGCTCGCTAGACTCCACATGCCTCCAGAAGCCACTCCTTAGCACACGCACGTCACACTCAAACCGCGAGACTTCCCGCAGACGCTTCATGGTAGCTTTGGTGTCGATTACGGTCGCCGTTATGCTAACCACAGAAATGACAAAGATACAGGCAGCGTAGTAGTAATACTCATCCACAGACCACAAGAACAGGCTTGCAATTTGAAAGACGTAGAAGGGATGGAAGGCTTCGTCTACCAGCAATTGACCAACAGATTTCTCTGCGATGTCAATCGCGTTTGTGCCGAAAACAAGCTGGCGATAGTCTCGTTCCTCGCTGTCTAGGCCATCGCGGAGCTTAGTGACGTTGGTCCATGACGGGTCTTTCCAGGTATTGGCTGAGATGAACTTGTCTTTTACGGGGTGGTAACAGAAGCGGATATAGCGGTAGTCCAGAATGCGCAGCTGCCCAATGACGGGATCTGCGTCTTCATCGTAGTCCAAGCGATGACGCTTCTCATCGTCACCAAATACAGTCGAGAGGGAGCGTCCATAGCTCTGCACCTCGACCTTCTGTAGGACGAAATCTCCCCACTGATTCTCAATGACGAGCCAGTCGCACTCTGCCAAAGGCGCAGGCCGTCCTACAAGCGAGACTCTCCACTTTGGGATCCATCGCATAAGAAGCCAGGCGATTCCGGCAGTGATGGTGCAGAGAAGCAGGTATACCCCAAAGCCGACGGTTGACGTCTTGAAGCCTGCTATCACGATAGTTAGGTCCTCTGACAGTATGTATATCTTTTGGCTGGTTTTGTTGCCCCGCCAGTCGCCCGAGCCCACACTCGACCGCGACGATGTTCTCCGCAGGAGCGGCGCATCCACCGATCTCCGACTTGAGTGACCTGATGACTTCCGTCTGAAAGACGGCCGCACTGGGGGTGTCTGCGCCTCGAGGTCATCCCAGTCCTCGTCCACAAAGCCATTGTACTCTATGTCCCCATATTCTTCCGCGATTGCCTCCTCTTCCGCCTCGTCCTCCGAGTCCCGGTCGTTCTCGTAGTAGGCGAAGCTGGCGATGGAATCGGCGCGTGAACGGCGGCGGCGGTGGGCGAAGGAGGTGATGCTCGTCGTCACGCTCTCCGACACTGGACCCGCAAACATCTTTTTGCGCGTCAGTTGTTGTATCGATGTATGGGGAGCCCGGACGGGGCGGAGCTCGAATACCTCGTTGTGCGCCATCTCGACGTCTGTCATGAAGCTGGCGCTGCATTGAGTCAGCCCATCCCTCTTCAGGTGCCTTTTATCAGAAATGCATACTCGCTCATATACGAGTTTTGTCGGTACATGGAGCCTCTCACGCTGCTCCTTACGCTGCCCCGCCGGCGCCGCTCAGGGCTACCGTCCGCGTCCATATTGTCGAAAGAAAAATTGTTCGTGATTTCTCTCAAGGCATTGTGGTGTGAAGACTGACTGTGAGGCCGCATGCGTTGCCTAGGTTGAGGTTATCAGTCCAGTCGCGCTTGGCCGAAACACGTTAGTCCAATTCTCCAACTCCCTTTTTCGATTTCCCGTGTCATCACGTGGTCGTTTCTTCCACACTACGTACATGTATGCACTTTCCTCACATTGATATTGGCACGTACAGACCCCTTGGAATGTTCATGTTAGAGCAGTTGATGGAGCAATATATGCGGAAACTAACCTCACAGCCCCCCATCCAAACTGGAAAACTTTGCCTCTTGACTCTTCCTTCGAGACTTTCTGTCTTTTGGTCCCATCATATCCAATCGTGAGAACCTAAAACCGGAGTTACATCATCATCACGACTACGTCTCTCGTGGGGGTCTTGAGCATCATTGACTCGGAGCAGGGAGGCAGTTTTCCTGAGCATTTGGAGGAGTGGTGAGCTGCTAGATGGATCGACTCTTTCCTTACCCCTTACTTGCAAGAGATAGAGGATTGAATTTTACTCGGCAAGGCATTGGAGGTATCTGAAGACTAAAATCAGATTGCATGGGAGCTTCTCCATACAGCAATCTTCTATTCAAATTCGCTGTGGCTCCCCAACAGAACAGGATGCAACCAACATCACCGCAAAAGATACAAAGACTACATAAGTTTGAAAAGAAACAGATACAAGCACAAAACAACATACGAAAGCAAGAACTCATAAACGGCACGAACGAGGTATTTGGTGCTACAAGAACTTCCATGGACATTTGAGCGCTCTATAAGCCACCGAATAAGTGAAGAGGTGGGCGCCTCACGTCCTAGAAGGAAGTATGATAGAGAGGGCTAAAGAAACGAGTGATAGGGTCACATTTACTATTAAATAAGCAAAGAGGCGAACACTTCAAATTCCAAGAGGAAGTTTCATGAGGAAGACTAAATAAACATACAGCTAACTTAAGTAGGGTTGCATTGGCCGTGCGCTACTACAAGTCAGTCCGATAAGGCCAGGCATACTACCAGCACATCAACTTCACGGGAGATATGAACGCTCCGTAAGCTACTGAAAAAGCGGAGATGTATATCCCTCAAATTGTAAAAGGAAATACCACGAAGGAAATTGGAGATACTGGTACCTCAGATGACATTTTCCGCCTCATGGGGCGGCTCAACTCCAGCTCAGCTTCTTTCATTCAGAAGATATTAAAAGCAGACCCAAACCCTACGTCTTCCACCACCATCCACGTCGACACCCAAGTCGACCAGCTCAAGACATCCTCATCTTTCAAACAAAAGAAATTAACACCACGTCCGCAACCATGACGTTCTCTACCCTCTTCGTCGCTATCGCTTCCCTCGCCGTCACACGCGCAACCCTCACCGATGAGTGTGAAGCTCTCGGCATCAACTACCTCAACAAGCCCCTCCTCCCAGCGGATGCCTCCAACGCCAATATGCGCAAGGGCTTCAATCGCTCTGGAGGTGGCCCCAGTCACAAGACATATCTCCCCTCTACGCTCGCTTGCTGGAACCGTGGGCTGTATGGTTGCAGCCAGTTTGCCCTCGTAGTACTTGAATTAATTGCACAAATCGTATCTATCTGGCTTCCCCTTCATTTTCTATGTGGTACCGGTAGCCTTGTTAAACCAGTACCAAAGCAAATCAATTTGAAGAGCTGAAGAATACGGGTTTCAAATGAGATACGAGCGCCATGACTTGCTTTCCATTGGCTGAGAAGTGTCGCGGGCTGTTACACAGGCTGACTGATTGCCAATGGCAAGGCCGGAGAAGATGGTATGTTCTCCTCCCCCCGCTTTCTCGTGCCGTGTCGCATCGTCTCAGCGTTCGAGCTCACGACAAAGCACTACCTTTTAGTGCACATGTGTACCCCATAAGGTAGGTAAACATCCTGTCAAATCTTGCCCGCTGAGCGCTAATAACTAACACTGCTCTTTACTAGCACAGCTCCTTCGTGTCTGAAGCAATATGGCCGAACAAAGTAGCCTACAGGATTCTGGCACCCTCCAACGCCCGGGAGACCTCGGTTTCGATGCCTTCCTCGCGGCCGTTCCCCTTTTCGCTTTCGATCCCCTTTTCTCTGTGGATGCCATCGATCGCGGTACCGACCGCGATGTCGATACAAACCAAGATCTCTACCCGTTGAGAAGTGATACTGTGGTGGATGCAAAACCCACCCCGTATTATCCCAACATCGATTACAACTTTGCGAATATCGGTGCCTCCAAATCCATGTTTGACGAATACTTTCAGGCGTTCTGCCGCACAGGAGATGGCTCGTTTGATAACTCCTGGGAGGAGTTCAAGAGGACTTCAAAATCCGAGGCCGATCCTATTCTGAAAAAGCGACTGTGGAACTGTGCGTACGAACATTTTGTACCAGAAATTCGACAACTGAAGTCGGAAGCGACATCTGAAACACGCTACAACTCTGATTTTAAAGAAGTATCATGTTCCCCTTAAGTAGGTATCCATGCACACCTATACAACATGACGTGCTGATCTATTTCTCAGTTATGGGAAGATGCGCACTACTCTCCATAACCAAGGGAAGCGAGCGAGTAGCGGCCGTCCCACTGCGAGTCCAGCTCCAGCCTCGGATCAGACTCTCCTATCGCCTGATCAAGTTCCGACGGGAAGCCATTTGAGAGCCATTCCGATCGACCAGAGATTGTCGTTGCCAACGCCAGGACCATATGCAAATTCTTCAACTCCCGCTCAGGTTCTCCCTCACGCAAGTGGCGACAACGATTACCAAGGTGAGAGCTTTCTTCGCTTCTTCAATCTTCTGATTACAAAAATACTGATTCAGCATGTAGCTTCCCCTTCCACCCTTGCCGCCCCCTCATCAAGCCCAGGCTCAGCCGACGTCTGACTCAACTACGCAAGGCAACCATGCTACCCCTCGAGAGATTCGGCAAGGCACGAAGTGGCCGGACGAGGCACAAATGATAATTATTGATAAACTCGCAGAGATGGCTAAAGACATCCATAGTCTTCATGTTGAGTTGTCAAATGAGGCGAGAGGGAGGCGTGCACTTGACGATGAGGTACAACAGCTGCGCAAAGAGACGAAATGAGACGTGCACTCGAGGATGAGGCCTAGCAGCTGCGCAAAGAGATCGAGAAGGTCAATGAATCACTCGTCGAAGAGAGAACCAGGAACGACCTCGCCTCGTCATGCTCCGAGACGAACTCTTGGACTGGCACAAAACGGAGACGTCCAGAAGGCAGTACAGTCCTCAGTCACCGAGGGTCTGTGGAAAGCATTTATTCCCTGTCCGAGGAAGGTCCAGGTAGCGCGAACAGTGGACATGTGCCTGTCAATCTCTCGCGGAGCCATTCAAGACTTGATCACAACCCTAGTCATCCGGGGTCAGCGGAAACTACGATGTCCGAGGAGCTCTATGGTGCAGACAACGTAAATTTTTCTTTTCCTCATCCGCATCGTTATAGAACGAAGTCGATAGACCAGGGTTACCTTTCATGGTCGATGGATGAATAGTGCGGATATGTCTCATATTCCGTACATGCAGTGTTTTGGGTGGAGAAACTAGTTCTCATGGAAGTAGTCGCACACATGGACCATTCTCCTTTTCGCATATGAAAACTCTTTTCTCTAAATAGCAATACAATCAAGTGGCCTTTCCATGTCCTCTATTGCATCGCAATAGCCCTAATACCAACTCGGGTCTGTGTTGATATTAGTATGACAGTGGTATCAATCTTGCAGAATGTTATCAGCTCACAGACAAGTTTTTGCCAATGGCCTTAGCATCCCATGGTACTCGATTAGGGAAATCTCTCGTTTCTATTTATATTAAGGGTGCTGAATATACCCGAATATACGATAGAGAGCGATCAATGTCTGTGCTAGGTAAAAGGAATGTGTTCAAGGATAGTTACGTCAAGTGTCTAGGTTGCGTTGATGGCTTTTTTGAACGGCTACTGACGTCGTCATAGTTCCTAAATTACCATACGGACAATGAGCCCAATGCTATCTACTGGCAATGATCACCGCAGCATCACCCTCTACATAGTCAATACCGTCAGTTACCAATAGTCCTAAGTAGTATTCATCAATTGCCGAGTATGTACTGGCTTGAACGTCAACACCCTTGAACGCCTAGTAAAAGACTCAAACAGTCTCAGAGTGAACTGTACGTCCAGAGTTTCCATCGCGCTGAATCGCGGCTTAGAGGAATCAGCAAAGAACGAAGTCTACTTTAGTATTAAGTCTGCGGTTGCTGGTGTCAATCTGTATCTCGTTATTTACCACAAAGACTATCTAAACTATTGCACTTGCAAAGCTATCTTAATTTGTATGATACGGAATAACGTGCACGATAATCCATGATATTTAATATATATGAAGTGTAATTCCAACGTCGACCAGGCGCGACGCCTCGGGTGCAGCTGGCAAGGCGACAACTTCAGTCTAACAAAATGGCAACTGCCTGCGCGCAGGAGAAGAAATCTAGTATTTTCTTCGGGAGAAGAAGGAGCTACCTAATGCGGTATTTCTGTAATTCTTACTTAGGGAGAGTTCATTTGAAGGCTCAACCAAGGTTGCAAAATCCGACTCCAGACAATTCCAGTCCAGAGCGACTAGAATACCTGGGTAACGTAATAGTCCTCAAAAGCTTATGGTAGTTTCACGTCGTGGAAAATCGCATTATTTAGACTGAGATGAATCAGTAGTCGGCATGAAGCGAACAAGAAATTTGCCAGCGATTATTGTTGCCCGTCCACCCGCCCGGCTGCCGGGTACGCTACGTCTACGGTACTGGTAGCGATTCTGCTGAGCCCCTCGCACCGTCAGCCAACTTGCGTCGTGCCCCTTCTCACTGTCCAACTCCATAACCTTCCCAAACAACATCCGCTCGCGGCCCCGCTACCTCACCCACCGCCTCCGATATCGCATTCAATTGCTTCGCACAATAGATACACCTTGGTGTTACTGGCCTAGCGTTAGCGCACGACATCTGAAAGGAAGGGTCAAATCTACCGCACGAGACAGGGGCTCGTTGGCCACACCTGGTAAAGAATGCGATCGCGATTTGCACAAGCAGTTGCGATATTGTAACTGCTAAGGCAGCTGTGTTGAGAATGTTGTCGGTGGATAATGCTAGCATTGTAGATTCGGGATCAGAAAGGTATCTGCTATCTTCCACGTTCCAACTGAAAGTTCATACAGGAACTTCTACTTAAGTAGTTGTTCATTAAGCTTCTTATTCGAACGTATCCACATCTTTGCGCCTCGACTCGGCTCAGCCACCCAGAAAGAACAATTGTTGATCATTCGAGATAAGCGAATCAGAGAAGCGAAGGCGCCATTCCACTGGGAGAAGGACAGGGCAATTTCCTGTATAGTCATTAACTTTTCACCAAATTCAGTATGGTGTCGTGGTTGATACAAATGTACGTGAAATCTTTTTGCCCAGGCAGGGACTGAGACCTAAGCGAATGAGAAAATCCCGAAGAATTTATCTTGGCGGTAGCAATAAACACGAACATTTCTGTTTCTCTCCCTCAACACGTCACTGTTCATCTGGTCTTTCTCCGCTGTAGAGTGATCTATGGCCACTAAGAACACAATTGTTGAGTTCTTGGACTTGGCGCAGGTTTTAATTATTTTTTTGGCAAAACCCTCAACTTTACAGCTTCAAGCCACACTTCCAAGGTTTCGCGCATGCGACGTGAGACTTGGTCAAGTCTGCAATAATGTCAGGGTTCGGAACGCAAAATCGTACTTTTTCTGTCAGCTCAAAGGTTTAGCCAAATTTTATCTTGTTTGTTTCTATCAGCGCGTTTCTCTCTAACAATCTGAGGAAACTATACCACCGAAAAAAAGCCCGTAAATGTTACACAGTGTGTCCGGTCTTAGTGACATGTCAAGTAGAAAACTACACCATAGGAGGGGCAATAAGAACCTTAAAGACGCCCCTTTAGGGGAGCACGACGGCCAGCACGAAACTCGCGTCTACTATCAGTTTGGCTCCCCTTCTTACCGAGTAATATCTGCCCAAACTGCTTTTTCAAGCATGGCAGTCAACCCTTTGTCCCTATGGGATGAGTTGGAGCGCAACGTCGTGGGCAAAGGTCCAGATTTCACAACTTACTTTCAAAAGTTGAAAATGTCAGGCAACCAAAAGGAAGCTCTTGATGCCGTCAAGAAGAGCAAAGGGCAGAAACACCTGAGTCAAACCCTTCTTCGCCGACTGAAGAAGTCACCTTACTATGTTGCAGCTGTGACGAACTTCGTGAAGGAGCATTTATCCGGGGAAAATCGCTCGTCCTTCGCGGAAATTGCTCAGTTGTTAAAAGAACGTACTGGCATTCCATACGAGTGAGTCCCCATGCTACAAAGTGCTATATTCAGTTAAGCTAAACAGCACATTCAAACATCAGGGAAACACTTCTTCGGACATACTACTACGCACAATTGGATGGGGCATTTTTCGCAGCCGAAAACGACACCTCTTCGGAAATGACAACTCCGTCAATTCAAGGTATGCAACCGGACCACATCCACCACTGTGCCAGTACTGATGCATATTTTCAAAGCGCGTTCTCATCTTGCCTTCGATGACCACCAGTTTACCAATACCGCGCCGCGCACTAGCCACGACAACATTGACCGCTTCCGCGGTGACAACGTCAGCAATTTCCAACACGCGCAGCAACGTACCCCTACCATGTATCCTCGGGGGGCGGTGGTGCATGCCCAGGGTTCCAACTCCTACAACAACCCTCCTGCTTCTCTATACGCGCAGCAACATACCCCTACCATGTATCCTCAGGGGGCGGTGGTACATACCCAGGGCTCCAACTCCTACAACAACCCCTCTGCTTCTTTATACGCGCAGCAAAGTACCCCTGCCACATCTTTACAGCAGCAGCAGCGACATATGCAGGGCTTCAGTGAGCCATCTACTCTTCCATACCTCTCGCAACATACCCAGCAGCTTCCTGCTAACAACGGGTACACCGATTTTCCGAACTATGGCCGGCATGCCCAAGCTTGATGCAAAAACCCATATCCATTATATGGTAAGCAATTCCTCGACAGCATGTTACCATTTGGATAACACGTTTGTGACTGATTAATTGCAAGGCAAAGCGTCCGGGGGTTTCCTTTGTCGGCCTGAGTGGACGGTCTTTGTCATAGAATACTAGGAATGAGCTGTGGTGTCCTAACGGAGATCTACTTCTGTGGGTTTCATTGCTCTATTGTCGTGGATTTTTTCCTTTTCCCAGTCTGTTTTCGCAAGGGTCATACGTAACATCGGCAACGTGCATTGGAGGATCACTTATATACAATGATTTTCCTTCTGGATTTGGAGCCGTCTCTCAAACGCACCCTTGAAGAAACTCCATCTAGCGTCTGCCACTAAATTAGTTATGATGTCGCTCGTACTCGTTGCGCAACCAGAATTGCAGCGATGTGCTCTCACTACCCCCGCCATTCTTCAGTTTCGATGCACCAATCACCGTCTCTTCCCCTCATCACATCAGCAACCTTGCCAATCCTCGCTTCCCTTGCCCCCGCACATACATCCAGATCCCATCCATCCTCATCCCCATATAAAACCCTAGCATCAATTCCCTCCCGTGCCGGCCTTACGACGAAGCGGGCCGTCGCGCCCTTGCTCGCACAAATTCCCCTAACGATGGCCATAGCACACACCATTGGCGAATTCGAAGCGTCCAGTGTTCTCCCCTCACCAGCTATCGCTATAGCAGGCAACATCACGCGTCTGAAATCAACACCGACGTCCAAGCCCACCTCCTCGTTCCGCGGCGCACGGTTTGACATCTCCGCGCGGAGTCGATTGATCCTTCTCCGTCGCTGTACCCACCACTCCATTGCTTCCTGGCGATGACCTGACAGCCCCGGTACCTGCCGTTCGACGCTCTGCCCAGCACCAAATCCAGCACTCTTCATCGCGAAATTAAGGGCCACCTTGATGAGGGTACGATCACCTATAGCCATCGACGGATACTTTGGGCTTATCAACATCTGTGGTCGTTCGTCGGCTGCTAGGAGTCGTCGGCGGAATATAGGGGCGGCTTCGGCGTGGATTTGTCGGCATGTGCGGAGAAGGGAGGTGCTTTTGGATAGGGTGTGGGTAATTAGGGTGATGTTGATATTGCTAGCTCCGGCCCAACTGTAATCATGCCCATGATTACCGAAGAGATCGTTGGCGTCGTGGCGGCGTAGCTGGTGGTGTGTTGTTTTGATCTCGAGGGCGTCGTAGATGCAGAGACGGAGTTCGGCGGGGAGGTCGAGGATGCGGAATACCATATTCGTGATCCTAGTCGTTGTCTCTCTGGAACAGGGCAGCAGTCTGTGGGTGGTTGAAATGTTGTGTTTTTGGGGGTAGTGATTGCAAAGTTAGGGGGAAGGAACTTGAACGGGAGAAGGGCAGTTAAATAGAAATGTATGAGATCTGTTGCCTTATATTTTTATTAGTGCGGCGGTTGTTGATTGGGAGAAGAATCTCTTGAGCTGGGTTGGTACGAACCAAAGGCCTCTCGTTACAAATGTGCAGCCCGTCTTAATAAAGCAAAGAGAAGTAGTGGAGCAACCGTGCTTGAGTGTGCTATGGTTCACGGAGGCCTCTCACCTATTGTATCTACTTCCTAAAACGCGGTCCCCGCTTCAACGCATGTCTACGACCCAATCTTACTCTTCACGAATTCAATGCTATCAGCCAACACCTCATCACCAGCCTTGATCGTTCCCGGTGGGAACATGATAAAACCGTGCGGCGCACCGTTGTAAACCTTCACAATGGCCTCGTTACCCCACATTTGCCACTTGGCCTGGGATATAGTCAGTCACCATGAACCAATTGACCAGAGATATTATTAATAACCTTACCCCCATGAACACGGTATCATCTAACAGCGGATCCTCACTACCGCAAGTAAATAGTGCAGGCGGTAGTTTCTTCCCCCTAATGTCCGCAAAGAACGGCGAAATACTCGGGTCACGTCTTGCCTTGATGTCGGTTCCGGGAAGCAGGGCATCGATATATGCTTGCATTACGTCGTAGTCGATGACGAGGGCTTTTTCATGATGCTCGACCATGGGGAGGAAGCCGGAGAGATCGTAGCAGCCGAAGTGTAGGAGGAGACCTTTAAATTTGAAGTCTGGGATTATGTCGTAGAGGTGGAGGGCTAGGAGGGCGGCGAGATGGCCGCCTGCGGACTAAGGAGATGTTTGTTAGCATATGGAGAACAAAGTTGAAGATGTAATGAAGGGTTGGAGACGTACTTCTCCACCAGTAAACATGAGTTCACCGCCGAACTTCTCCTTGCCGTTCTTGATCAACCACTCCGCTGCATCGTATACATCATGTGCACCCGCCGGCCATGGGTCTTCGGGTGCAAGTCTGTAGCCGACAGAAAAGACGGTGAGTTCATAATTATCTGCCATGTACTCCAGGTATGGGTCTTGACTATGAATCGTCAGTCCCTACTCTTTATTGCCGTTCATACAATATCAATGTCGGTAGCGAATAAACATACTAATGCTCACTCTGCAGCACCCAACCACCACCATGGATATGCAAATGAATCCCCTTACTCACACCTCCCTTCGGCTTGAACACCCTGTACGTGATCTCTCGTCCCGGATCACGTGACGGAATATTGCCGTTAATTCCTTGAGGCAAGACGATGGGTCTGGGTAGGGGGGTTTTGCCTTCCCATCGTAGCCTTCGGTATTCAGCTGCTCCAACCTATTTGGTATTAGTCATGATGAAAACGATATGCAGCTAGGAGTGTGTAATGGTTGATGAGAGAAGGAAATTGGCTTTCGTACACCTTCATCGTACCACCTCGGTCCATCTGCCCAGATCTTGATGAGTTTCTTGTTGAATTCTTCAGTCTCTTTATCTGCGAGCTTGCGGTCGAATTTTGACGCGTCGATTGTGAGGTCGGATTTGAGCGTCATCTTGAATGCTATGCGTTGAATAATGCCTCCCACAAGAATGCTAGATAATAAAAGAATCCGCAAAGAGCCCAAAGCGTCGCTACAATATGCAAATGCCTGTGTAACAGCAGCACGCGACAGATCAGACAGGTACCTCGAGGGCTTTTATCTATCTCATGGGAAGCTGAAATGTAGTGGGGTAAGGTAACAGCGCGAGCGATGGCGGGGTAGCATGGGAAACATATCCGTGGACCTAAGTCGGATCATCAGACAGCACTTCTATTCGTCGAAAGATAACGGAAGTCTGAGAATGAGTTGTAAAACGCGGGTTTCCTTAACGGTAGAAGCCGAAAGCTGAAGTATTGAAATGATACTCCAATGGCAGAAGGAGCGTATGATAAAATGTCGACCATGGGACCACTTGTCGAATCGTTAAGCAGCCTAATCCTCGTCAGGCTGAAATTTCGTTGTCAGTAGATTATTGCCCCCCAGTGAATGGTGTCCACTGGCGAAGAAAAAACATCAGGTGGACGATGAAATGAGCGATGTATTGGGTATCATATATGGATTGGCAAGAAAAGTACAAGACTATAACAAAGGTGTGAAGACAGGTGCCGCTTGGGCAAGAACGAAGAAGTTGCGGTCACCGTCCGTTTCGCGATTGGATTCTTGAGGTCGGTATTGAGGTCGGCGTCCCATTGCTCTGTCCTTTGATTCGTTTTCGAGGCTGTCGATCAGCTCCCACGAACCATAATTGGACTTGGCTGACGAGCGCGGCACCAGTCCTGAATGGAGCAGTAGCAATTGACCAGCCCATATGGACGCCATAGGTAACAATGCTGGCAATCCAAGTCACTGTTATTGAGACAATTCCCGGCTGCTGTCCTGTTCGCGCAGCAGCCGCTGCGAGAGCTAATGCATCCTTCAACCGACTATCAAGCTCTTGAAAGCGTGCTTCAACCTGCATAGACTGGGCAGCTTGCCGTTTCTCGTAGCGTCGAACAGCCCTGTTCAAAGCGTCTAGTTGAGGCTGCAAACTCTGTCGAACAGTAGCGCCCATTTTTACGGCCTCGATATCGGACTTCTGCTTTGGTATTACGTGCCCCTCCAGAGTAGCAAGCCGGCTCGACAAGTCCTGGATATCGGCTTTTGTAAAGTCGTTCTCGTGGTCTGACCGTACCACGCGCTGGAGGTATAGCATTCGCCCTTGCTTCATCTTGATGATGTGGGATACTGGCCTCAACTCTGCGGCCATGACGAAGATGGTCAGATTAAAGTTAGAAACCAAGCCTTCTGCAGGCCGAGTGAGCTGCGATCGTATGGCGTGTAGAACATATGCCCCAAGGACCGGACCGATGAAGCAAGCGATCAAAGCGAGTATCTCGTTCGTCTGGAGCTCCTGGCGAGCAGCCTCTTGCGCTGGGTTTGTAGGCAAGGCCTTCTCCGTCGCCACCTTTGGCGACTGGTCTGAGGGCTGCGCATTGGCCTCTTTGACCTTGGAGCCATCGCTGTCCCCGTCTTCCTCCGCAATTATGCCATCCTCTTGGATTCCGTCCTCTTTAACATATTTGACTTGTTGGGCAGCATGATACCATTCCCATGGACTCCGCAAACACCAATTGAGAAACATGGTGCCGAAAGCCAGAAGCAGGATGTCCATCACTACAGCGCCTCCGTTCTGGAACAGTAGGCCAGCAAATGCAGGGAAGATCGCAAACACGAGGGGCGCCGAGTGCCAGAATGACGGCTTATCCGCCTCTGTGAATTCCTCCATGTCATTATTCCCAGACGGTCGGAAGAGGTTGTCAGAAGAGGATCGCAGCGGGGGTCGCGTGTCTGAGTAGACGGAGCTTCGACGACGAGGAGGCATCGTGTGTTGGGCGCCTTCGGCAAAGGTAGCGGCTCGGTTCAGCATCCTCTGGCGAAGAAGAGGGTGCATGTCGCCAGCGCTCTCGGCGACAGGTGCGTCTGCCATCGTGGAGCCCTCCAGCTGCTGAGGATGTATGACGCTTGCGGGCAATGGTCGTGTGCTATGTTTGCAAGATTGTCGACATCTTTTGAGCCAATTCTGGACGGCGCGGTGAGGGACTGCGGCGCATGTTGAAACCGCCGTGTTTGTGTGGCGCGTCGCTGGTTACCACCGGTGGTACCCTAAAGTCGTCGAACCTTCCTGTGAGTGTGGACCTCGGAGTCGGGAATGTCATCGCACGTGACCTATTACATCATGCATGTGCATGTGCACTAGCCATTTCGGTAGTGTCGACATCAACACCAACCGCTAACATCTCGACATGAGTTATCGCCATATCTACAAGTCCCAAAAAGCCAAGTCCTCATTCTTGTATTTCGCATGGAGTTTGTGCAGTGGGGCTTCGTTTGGGTGTCAACTTTTCGATGACCCTGGGGGAAGAATACCTCACGTCTGCCCACACATGTCTTAACAACCATATACTGTTTACTATGCGAGTCTATATCCGAAAAGTGCAAATTACCACGCATTTTGAATTCAATATCTGCCAACAGCATCGGCCAACGGGGTACAAACACGCTTCGTTCGCAGCCAATACCAGATGCCCCAGGACATCCACCACCACGAGCGAAAGCAGACTACGGGTCCAACATGTGGTCGAAAACACTCCCATCACTCTGCCGTCAAAGTTAAGACATGTTTAATTACTATAGACGCTTTTTCTATTCAGAATCGACGTTTTGACCACTTTTCCTATTCAGACCCTTTTCCGGACTGGCTCCACATCTCAGAGCCCAGTTCACCCTCGCAGACATGCCGCGCTCAACATGACGCGCAGGCCAATAGGAAGATCCGTATGCTCAATAGGCAGGCTTCAGCGCTCAATACCTTCGCTACTTGATACACCTATTGAGTCGGCGAGTACATATTGAGTCTGGGTTGTTGGCGTTGCCTTCATTGCGAAAACACGAGAGGCTCTATTGAGCCTTATTCTGTTCAGGCTTTTTATTGAGCGCGGAGCCTCCAATAACCACGTAGAATCCTGATACTCTATAAATCTTCGCTCGTTACTTTTTCTCCTGCCCTCATTCTTCTCACTCTCCTTCGTCTCTCTCTTCTTCTTCTTCTCAATCTTCATTTCTCAGATCCCCATTGTCGATCAATCTTGCCTACTTCATTGCCGGTATCACTCCAGCCAGCACCTCATACACCAGAACAAAGCCAACTGACCCGGCAATCCACGCCACTAAGACCCGTTCTTCACAGTCGAGACCAACGCATATCTGTCAAAGGACATCGACATCGACATCCACGTGGTGGCTCCTCCTTCAACTGGACATCCTCCATCCCGCTGGATCACCCATTTCACTTCCGTTCTCCTCAACTCACCATGACGGAAGATATCTACCCCCTTACGCATCGCAGCGATCCTTCCGACGTCGTCTACCCTACCTACGCGTCAGCAGTATTCCTACCGGTCATCGCCTTCCCAGCAACACTGCTCTGTGTCCCTCCTATGATATGGCATTTCAAGCAGAGGAACGTTGCGGCCGGGTCGCTCATGCTCTGGCTCACCCTCATCAATTTCTTCAATGCCATCAACCCGCTCATTTGGCCTCGCGATAACGTCATGGAATGGTGGAACGGTGAGGGCCTCTGCGATATCCAGGTTCGCATCCAAGTCGGCGCCGTCGTCGCATTCACATCCTGCTCTGGTGTGATTGCCAGGCGACTTGCGAATGTGATGGACACGAGGAACATCACTGTGGCCCCCAGCAAACGCAGCCGTATCGTGGAAAAGGTTCTTGAGATCGTATGTTGCTGGGTCATTCCGCTCCTGATCATGATTATCTACTACGTCATCCAGCGGGTTCGATACTTCATCTTCGCCATCTCCGGATGTGTCGCCGCGTACGATCCTAGCTGGCCAAGTGTAGTGCTCGTATGGATGTGGGGTCCCATCTCGACCATCATCGCCAGTTACTTTGCAGGTAAGTAACTTCACATGCTGATATTAGATTCATGACTAATGTATACCAGGCCTCCTGATCTACCGTCTCTACCGATACCGCCGCGAGTTCCAGCGTCTCCTCGCCGCACGTAACACCTCGAAATCGCGCTTTGTCCGCCTTTTCCTCATGTCTGTCATCTTCATCCTCTGCATCCTACCATATCAGATCTTCATCCTCTATGAGCTCGCCAAGACGATCGAGCAAGATTTTGAATGGAGTCGAGTCCATGGCTCAGACTGGAACTCCGTCATCAAAGTACCCACAGCAGGTTCTGTCCGCTTCGACCGCTGGGTTGAAGTCGTTTTCGGATACATCCTCTTCATGCTCTTCGGCACCGGTACCGACGCACACAACTCGTACAAACGCATGCTTACGTCCATTGGTCTCGGCAAGTTCTTCCCGAGCCTTTACATCATGCGCGAGAGTGGTGCTTCGACACCTGCTAGTATGAGTTTCATCAAAGGCTGGACACACAAAGCCAAGAGCCTTTTCTCGAAGGGTGATACCGTCGACGAGTCTTTCATCGACGGCACTCGTAGCGCAGCGAGTGGCACGTACTCCCCTACCACAGCTCGCTCGATGAGTCTCAGGCCTACACACACCAACGACCCGATACTTCCGGAGCGGCCAAACAAGAGCAAGTCCCTCTTCAGCCGTGTCTTCGGTGATCCCAAGGTCCAGCAACCCTCCGTCCTTCCCGTCTCTACCGCCGACTCAGTCAACCAGACAACTGCATCCGAGAAGTCGCCTACCAAGAGCTTGCCTGCTGGTGTGTATGCCCACGCTTGGTCGGAGGTTGAGCCTGCGGATAGAACGAGTGACGATGGCGTTCATATCGTGCACGAAGTCACGCAGGCTCATCAGCATAAGGCCAAGGACAAGGTTACGGATAAGGACGCCGGTCTGTGGGTGTGAGGGAGCGTTGACTACAGCGTGTGAATGATGTTTGAGCGTTCAGCGAATCGAATGCATCGATGCATAGCGACTGTGCGTTTTGCGATTTAAACCATATTGCACTTTTTCTTAGCGACTGTCTTTGCAGACTTGACTTTCGAGTCTCTCAGCATTGCTCCACGTTTGGAAGCGTGCGGGCTCCTAGCATTTTCCTTTGTTTCTTACTTTCCTTGATCGTGTAATACATTAATAGCATAATTCACATGCCTTACTCTTTTACTATTATCGACGGTACTTTATAATGTGTGATGATGTATTGTGTGTGTAGTTGACATTACCTTAGCTCTTTAAAGTGGGCATGTATCGAGTAAACAATGTAGGCGTCATCATGCATGTGTCTCCTGATGTATTTTAGACTATTTCGAAGTGTTGTAGGGCGCTTAGTAGCTGTGTGCCGATGTACATGATGCTTGACGTATCCACTATCCAGTCTCACAAAGCAGTAGACAGTCACAATTCATCAAAGCAACAGGAAGAACATGATTTGTCGTGAAGTTTCATTGATTCTCGTATCATTCCTCCACATGGCAGACGTACCGACTCAAAGGCGAGCTCGAAAGCAGGCCGGTGTTAGAGTGATCGCATGATAATCGTGTGTTCAAGTAAACCTCGAAGACCCTCAACAGGCAGATTGACCAGCGTCCCACAGAAATATCCCCAATCCAGCACATGTATGCATCCTTCATAGTTGACGGTCGAGTAGCTCGCGAGTTGTCCTCCGCATGACGTAGACCGAGGTGCGCGCCGAAGTCGAAAGACGGATCGAAGTGTCGAGAGTCGTCGATGAAAGTAATGCGCGCCGTTGATTTTGCAGATTGATGTTGTTGTTCGGTCAAATCAGGATTGCGGTTGTGGGAGCCGTGATTGAGGAGCGAGTTGTTTACTTGCTGTAGGGCTGTCAGAGACGGGCTGCTGCAGCGGGAACGAATCGAGGGTGTACTTACGAGCGAGCCCTGACCTTTCTCCTCTTACGCTTGAGACGTCGAACGCGCTTCTTCCTCCATTTCGCTCTCATCTTGTAGCTTTGGTGCTGTAAGATGCGTGGTTAGTACAATGGCAGCGGGGTAGAGAGCGGCGACAATTCCGTGCGGAGGATCGCTAAAGCTCTTAACATGCTCAATTGAGCTGTATTAAGGCGCTTCAAGCTGGTGCGCGAGGTACTTACATGCTGTTGAAGAAGAGAGTGTGTGGTAGAGAGCAAGAGGAGTTGGCAGCGGGAGAACTTGTATTGTTCGCTTCTCGCTTAATTGTGCGTGCGCTAACCCTTGAAAAGTAAGGCGGCTTGGCATGACATCCTCGCCTGACCTGCCTTTAGATCTCATCCATCCCTATCACGTCAAGAGTACAAGGTGAAGAACAACATGGTATTGCCAGGTGCAGGATACGAGCCGGTTGCCTACTTTGAGGTAAGGCACGAGGGTGATATACAAGATGGTAAATCAGCCTACAATTTCGGGGCTAGTTGGCCGCTAACATCCGTCGTGCAGGAGCTCAAGAGGACGTGATCGATATAATCGGAAACAAGCAGTTCTATCTCGGGCGGAATGCGAATCTCTGGTGAGACCGCTTCTGCCCTCGAGAGACTGACTTGTGTTCTGACGTAACTGTGCAGTGAGCGAGCTTGGCCGGACCCCACTATTTCCAATCGACATCTTCGAGTCCATTGCATCCTATATGAGTCGGATCCAATCGCCAACATCCCGCCATTCGTGTATGCTACGGATTTCTCGACCAATGGAACCTATCTGAAGAAGTCCAATGAGGCATGCGCGAGTTCGCAGACCGATAAAGGAAAGCTGATGGGAAAAGCCAGCGCGTTTCTCCTCGACGATGGAGACGAGCTTCGCATCTCCACCTCTTTGACCTTGATCTATCGCGAAATCGATCCGGCAGAAGAAGTCCGTCTAACTTACACGCAAGAGCGAGAACGGCCGGCTTTTGCATTGCAATATCGCATCACTGGTCGACTTCTCGGCGCTGGTGCTAGCGGAAAGGTGCTAGTTGCTATCCAACAAAAGTCTCAGCGTCAACTTGCGTGCAAAGTAATCAACCTCAAAGGACTCCATAATGGTGGACAATCTCGTTTCCTCCAGCCCAGTGTAAGGGAATCCCAGCAGAGCTTGTTCAAGCTGAAAAGGCAATGGCCTAGTCAAATCACACGCTGCTTTCGAGAATTCGAGATTCTCGAAAATCTCGTTCATCCCAACATCGTCAGCGTTGAGAAGGTTTTCTGGAGTCCAGATACGATATACATCTTCCAGGAGCTTTGCACAGGCGGAGATCTGTTTTCGTTCATTGAATACAAGGGCGGCCGTCTTCTAGACCTTGATGCCGCTGTTATTGTCCGTCAGATTCTGAAAGGTGTCGAATACCTCCACGAGCAAAACATTGTTCATCGAGATCTGAAACCCGACAATATTCTCATGACGTCCCTCGAAGACGGTGATCGTATCGTCATCACTGACTTCGGCAATGCCCGCTTTCTGCCCGATAGTCAAGGACCTGCACTGAGCCAACTTTCATCGAGGAGGCGCATGTTCACGATGGTCGGTACATTGGAATACGCAGCACCGGAGATACATAATGTGAACCAGACGATTCCCCGCGGCCAAGGCTACTCAAAAGCTGTTGATATGTGGTCAATCGGGGCAATAACGACCGCTCTGTTGTCTGGGGATGTCCTCTTCACCGACCGTGCTGCTTCTGAATATCATACGAACCCAAGGAAAGTCATAATGGGGCTCGCTTCAAAGTGCGATATCAGCGTCATTGACGATGCTGAAAATCACATTTGGCGCGAGGTTGGTGCCAAGGCAAAAGATTTCATCAAGAATCTGCTCGTTCTAAACGAGAACGAGAGAATGACAGTGATGGAGGCCTTAGATCACATATGGTTCACGAATGAGAATCATACTGCCGAGTTTGAGGCCCTGTACGAGCGGACCACCAAACACTGGGCGGCACCACGTCGAAAGAGTTCCAAGCTGGTGGAGGCTATACCGACCCTTCCGACCATCACCGAGGCGGGACAGACACTGTCTCATCACTTCGCACCACCTTCTCGTAAGAGGTCAGCATCTCGACGACACAAGCTATTCGCGGACTCTCAGCATCAAACTCAAAACTCGTTATCGTCTGTAGCTGAAGAGTATGAGGAGGCAGACTTTGAGGGTCCTAGCCACTACGAGCAACAGAATCAAGAAGAAAACAGTTCTCACAGTCTCGAGCAACGATCGTCGCAATTCCGAAGTTCGGAAGATGAGATTGGGGATTCAATGAAGCAACTGTCGCTGGATGAAAATCCGCCTGCTTCTGGTATGTATTCGGCTTATGAAAGCGCACAGGAGAACGTATACGTTGACTGCTCGAACGCGGCCAGTAGTGACGTTGACTACGAGGACGAGGGAGAGTCCATGCAGGTGACGTTCCCGCCTGGTTACACCCGGCGTGAGCCTGAGTCTTCGATCGATCATGGGACCCTAATGGAGGCGTTGAGGTTTCCTCCGGGCTATTCTCGGCGTCGCTCGTCTAAGAAGATGACGACGAGTACAGTCACGTATGACAGCTCGCAGGATGAACTGGCACCTACGTATTCTCCCCGACGTCGCATAGCCAATGCGGATCTGGAATCCTCAATCGTTTACGAAACGTCAGAAGATGAGAATGGACGACGCGCTCACAAGCCAGATTCCACCCTGAAAGTCGCTCACTGGACATCTCTAAACGACGCTCAACAAGTTCCGCGCTCTCGCGAGCCTGAGCTACCCAGCTATGAAGAGTTCTTCCATGGAAGGAAGCGGACTAGCGAAGCCTCTTCTGGACGTTCAACGTTTGTACGATCCAAGCGGATGAAGCTCGTCGCGGAGTACGATTGATCTTACACACTTCATCTACAACTAATACGCAGTGCTGCTAATTTTGGTGTTTCATGTTCAAAGAGATGTTCCGTGATTTATCGACCGGCTTCTGTCCGGTCTGAATTTGCCGCGGGAATACTGTACGATCAAAATGTGAAGGGAGGATTTCATGTGCTTTTCTTTTCGCGGTTCTTAGTTTCAATGTCTGATGACGAGTAGCTACGTAACGTAATATACTATAGATATCACTTTCCTCATTCTTTCTGTGCTACCGATGGCTATCAATCCGCCAGAGTCAATTATCCAGCCAGTATTCAAAGGGCCGGAGCAAGTAAGATAACGCATGCTTAAACTACGCAACTTAATGCCAAACTTTTGACGTGTTGCTCTCCGTTGGATGTTTCTTAGTCCATTCAAAGGCTATTTCCAGTCAACTCTCGATCCTTTCCACCTTGGAGAAGGGCGAAGCACTCCGCTGGGAGAAAAGTCGGGTCGAAGAAGCCTCTCCTGCCATCTTGCATTGCAGCTAAAGGTGTGATCGAGAAGACCTCCAGGTGTAGAAGTCAGACTTGTGTTCTGGCTACTATATGCACCTTTTCACTCGCTCCCTTCTCTAGCTTCTAAAGACGGGTTAGTGCTTCCGCGCTGTATTTGCCGTTGATGGGTTCAAAGATGGCGGATGTTGCATACCATCAGACGACGTGGTGATACGAGCGTTTTCAGTGATACTGTTGATAGGAAATGAACCGCGGGTGGGGCTTGATTGCCGATGTCCCATATTGGATGTATGGTTGTGGGCTTAGGTATAACTGTTCAGAAGTTCCTGCTCAAATCGCGCGGGGTGTTGTGGTTTTGAGTTGGCGGAAAGATCGGAGGCTCACAAGTACGAACTGTAGGAGACGTAAGGTGCTTTAATAGTCATTTCGTTAAGCTGTCGTTGGTATACATATAAAACAAATCGTGTATAAATTGTCTTAGTCAAGTTCATGATTCAGTTTCCGAGTCAGTTCATCCGCGCGAAAGCAGTAGAGGAAAAACTGAAGGTAGACTAACAAAAATAACACGAAGGACTGGTTTTGGTTCCATTTAAGAAATGGATTTGGGAATTATGGAGAATGTGCATGTTTGGCACATGTCTGTATAAGGGAAAGCAAAACATTTGAAGGAAAACAAAGTTTCTTGAACGCTTGAAGATTCGTAAAACAACCATATATTGGGTATCATATCCTTCCCAATCATCTGCATTGGCTTTGTGAAGTGCTGGAGACGAGGTTCGGGGACTATTATAAGGCCTCACTGAAAAACAGAGGAACCATCAAGATGCCGACCAACAAAAGATTCTGACCAAATACCTTGAAACCCAACAAAAACCATGAAAATCCCGGGAAAACACCTGCTGAAGCTGTTCGGCATCAGCGGAGTTTTTAATCGCTGGGAAGCTCAGGGTGCTCACTGCGGTACACCGCCACCAGCTGCCTGTACCGTTCCTGCATCTGGGTGTACTTGTTCAGGTACTCTTTGAAGCCTTCGGCAGCAACGCCCCGTTGACCTTCAACTTCCTCATATTTCTGACGGAGGCGATAGAGCTGCGCACAGAGAAGGGGAATGTTCTCGTCCTGGCTAGCACTATTGGTGCTGTTGCCAATCGAGGAAGAAAGACCATCGACCTCGTGCGTGAGCGTCTCAACCTTCTTCTGCAGAGCGTCGCGTTGGCTCTGGAGTAGGAAGTTCTCCCGATTGAGGCAATCGGTGTGTCGGCGCGCAGGCTTGGAGTGCTGGAACGCGGCCAGGTCTGCTTCCATCGCGTCGCCGGCTGTTCGCACCTGGTGCCGCAGGTGGGAAATCTTTCGGCTGAGCTCGCTCTTTTTAGTCTTGAGTTCTTCTGACTGCCTCTGTGTGGCGCGGAGGGCGTCCAGAATCTTTGACTGTGATGCTTCGAAGGCATTGATGATATCTTCATCCAATGGCTCGATTTCAAGGAGCGACGCGGAAGTCTCGGTTGATACGGACGGTTCAGGTGCTGCAGGTGAAGTGCTCAATGTTGAGTTTGAGCTAGAAGCATTGTCGTTCGCTTTAGTTGCATCAACTAAAGCCTCCTTCAACACCTTGACGCGGTAGTTCAGTCTATTCCTCTCGTTTTTGAGGTCTATGATTTTACTACCGATCTCAGTGCGCTGTTTCCTGCGCTTGCTCAGCTCCTCACGGAGCTTGTCCATCTGCTGGGACTGTTCTTCGTGCTGGGCATTGTACCCTGCAGCCTCTGTCTTCGCAGCTTCGAGCTGTTCTTTGTGGTCCCTCGCTTCTGAGTTGAGTTGGTTGATCACCATCTGGGCCTTGTCCAACTGGTCCTCGTAATCCAAGTTCATGGCTTCTAGCTCTTGGATATGCTTATTTTTGCGAGCGATCTCAGCCCGGGCATACTTGTCCTTGGACTCCATTGCCGCTGCCATGCCTTTGATCTTCTTCTGTAGACCTTGTACACAACGATCATGTGAGGCAGAGAGGTTCTTGTTTGTAGCTTGCATCATCTTCAGGTCGGTCTCCAGGAGGATGTTCCTGCTCAACATCCGCTTCCTGACCTGATCGTGTGCGGTGAGCTTGGCTTCAGACTTGAACTTTTCGACAGTCGTCTTGACCTCCAGCTCATCGAACTTGGTTGCCATCTCTTCATTGAGTTGGTCTTTCTTCGTTAGCTCCGTCGCCTGCCGGTGGTTGTTTTTGGGCGAGGGCTGGGTGTGAGCGGCAAGATAGTTGCATTCCCACTTGAACTTTTCAAGAGCTGATACTGCTCTAGGCATGGGGGCGAAGGAGCCAGATAGAATGGTCTTCGCCGAGTTGTTCTTCGCCGACACACACCTGTTGAATGCGGCGAGCAGCCCATTGCCGACAATCGCGGCGACAATGGGGCCCGGGCGAACGATGGTGTTGTGCTCTGTAGAAGACATCGTGGTGTTCCGCAGGGAGAAAGATAGGAAGATGAAACAGCACTGTGTTGGTGGTAGAGTCGGTGAGTTGATCGTTCGGGAGGGTTGTCGGCGGTGCTGACTCTGAGTTGGGTGCGCTGTGCAGAGGCAAAGAGGAAAGGTACCACAGGGTGCGTGTATTTATGCAGCCAGCGTGGTGAATTTAGAAGCACGCTAGCGAGGTGCAAACGGGAGGTGAAGGGTTGAGCAACTTCGTGGCTATCGGTGCTTAGCAATGCGAACAAAAGGTTGGGGGGGGGGGGGGGGGGGGGAAGACAACTGCAGACGCCGGAGAGATCAAGTAATGCCATATTTAGAGGATTACCTAGGGCAGACGTGTCTGGCACAGGCCCGGAGAGAGAGGGGCGGGGTATTGCCAAGCAGTGAACGGTTTAGCACGTGCGGGTCTCCCAGCACATTTTCATGCCAGTGCTGCTGGTAGGCTATTCTATATGCGGTTAGAGTTAAATATGAGTATACTGGAAAATTCGGAACTTCGCATTTCGTAGTGCCAGTAGACAGCATACTTTGCACCACTATTGTAGCTCTGGAAAGTTTGGTGGATTGCTTGGTGTCAGGCGTATAGCAAGCCATCCGCGAGCCTACAAACAAATATCCCGCTCAGTACAATTGACTATACTGTGTACTTGAAAGCAGGATGTCGATATCCCAGCTGACCCTCGTCTTCCTCTTGCAACCTGTGGTTTCTCTCGCCGTTCGCCCTCTTCTTGTTCTCCCACTTGCAGTATACGATATTGGTTGACGTCAGGAGCAAGGCTAGGCCTAGCATGCCGATATTAATGGCATGACCTGTAATGTATCTCGGTCTTTCCGAGCGCGTTAGCAGCTACTCTCTTCGATTGTGATTAAGATTGAGTTGACTTACGCATCCTCTTGCAGATAAGTAAATGTAGCTATGAAGGCGGCCATATTTGCGATCATGATCTGGAATCCAGTTCCCGTAGCACGAACGTAGTGAGGTGCGAGGTTATTCGTTAACCAGCCCATCACGAGCGGAGAGCAGGGGAAAACACCTGCGGCTACCAAGAATGTACCTCCGTACTGCGTGAGGGTCCGTGTGGAGGCGATGAGCATGATGTATCCCACAATGGCAATTGTACATCCAACAAGCATAAATGCACCCCGTATATGCAACTTATCAGAATACCAGCCAGCCAGTAACACTGTAAAGAACGCTCCCATATTTGGTGGAACAGTGAGTAGCTGCGCAGTGACCCGCGTGTATCCCAATGATCTGATGATTGTCGGAAGGAAGAGCGAGAACGAGTATATTGGTGTGATGATGGCAAAGAAGTTGAGAGATAGCAGGATTGTTTGGAAGTTGAGAAGCGCACGACGCACCCAAAACCATGAGAATTTCTCATCCTTGACAGTGGAGGCGGTGTTGGACCCATGCGCATCGAGGCGCATGCGTGCGAGGCATGCTTCATGCTCTTCAGGGGTGAAAAATTTGATATCAGAGGGCGTATGTGGAAGGGCAAATAGAACAGCTATGCCGAAGACAATGGTGATGGCTCCTTCGACGAAGAATATAAATGGCTTCAGTGATGTGAGAAACCAAGACTATGTGAGAGAATCGAAACGACTTACCCATCCGTTGTATCCGCCATGCTCAATCCGCGCCAGTCCAGTCGCAAGTAAGCCACCAACGGCCCCGCTAATTGGTGCAGCACAATAGAACAATGTGATACGGTACAGTAACTGATGTCGTCGATAGAACATAGCAAGATAGACCAACCTACCACCAAGCAGTCCTCCTTCCGCGAGACCCAAAAAGAACCGTGCAACAAGGAGTCCAGCATAGCTCTTGACGAAGCCCGTACACATTGACACTAATCCCCAAGCAATTAAAAGTCCGGGTAGGTAATAGCCAGCCTTGAAATACTTGATGACCAAATTGCTGGGTACATCGTAGCAGATATATGGGACGTAGAACACTGCCAGAGCGATGTTGAACTTGTTCGCATTGAGGTGTAGATCATCTGCTAGACTATCAATGCGGGCGTTTCCGATGTTGCTTCTGTCGATAAATGCGAGTAGCCAGAGGCCAAAAAGCCATGGCATGAGTCGGATGTCGAGCTTGCGGGTGATGCGTTTGTCAAGCTCGGCGGGAATGCTGACTGGCTCAGTCAATGTTGAGTTTACCTTCTCAATGTCCGAGACCCGGCGTGTTCGGGGAATATTCTCTTTCTTTTCGTCTGATGCAGACATGGCGATTGATATTGATATTGTAAGCGTAGGAAACTTCAATTGTACGGACGGAATAGGGGGAAGATTTTTGACAATTTGTTGGAAGAAGGGAGATCTGAGGAGAAGAAGAGCAGTAGTGAAAGTTGCAAGCAATTGCTAATAGCACTTGCGTCTAAAAGGCGGATGACAGCTACTCGATACCCCACATGCTGCTAGGAAGCAGCGCCAGTCAATGAGAGGGGCGATAGCCGACAGTGCGCCAGGAGCTCGGACAACGGGAGCATAGGTCTCGATAGTATGATCTCGGGCCATTACTATGCGACTTATCTGGTGACATGGATGACAAAAGGTTGGAGGATGAGGGGAAGGCATGCCGCTGATCGACGGTCCTCTCCTAAAATGAAGATTATCTTGGAATAACCAGATGAATGGCAGACGATACAGGTTTGGCACCACGTCGGACCGCCATGAAAAATTACTGTCAAGTGTTCAAGTGGAGCGAAGTCCAAATAGACGTTGATGTTGGAATGTGGGTCCATCCGAATTGAGATTAGCACGACAACCAAGCTCATCGTAATTGATTGGCCGAAGCTTCGACTCTTAACATCTGCCCGCAATAATGCTTCGATTCGATCTTACATTCGCTTCCAAAGCCCTTTGAGAGTATAGAGGCTCTCTTCAAAATTATCCGTTCCCTAAGCCTATCCAGACCTCCGTCTTCTATTACTAAATGCGTTCATTTACCATGACATAACTATTGGCCCAAGCTTCCGCATCTTCAATCATACCTCTAGCCTAACAAACTTTCCACGCCCACTTCCCCTCAGCCACCACCGTCTACCGCCGATCATGAGGCTCTCAGAAGACGATCTCTACCGCAACTCCTCGCAATACAAACACTGGGCCTTCACGCCGACGCAACTCGCGCTCCTCCGCCAAAAGACCAACATCCAAGCCTGCGAGCGCGTCAAAGCAAATGTAGCCCGACAACGCGCCCAGCGCGCCGCGGCAGCCTTCGACGGCACGAACAGCGCAAGCGATAGCGAGCGCGCCAACACCCCAGGTTTCGAGAATGGAAACGGGAATGGGGTTGCGAATGGAAGTGGTGCAAATACGCCCATGAGACTGGACAAAGAGGTGGATTGCTTGACAGTAGCAGAGGAAATGCGACTTGTGGACAAATTCTGCGAGACGACCTTGGACCTGGCTACTTTTATCGGGGCGCCTCCTGATGTCACGGTATGACCCCTCCATTCAGGCCTCTATACATTGTGCTGACGGATGTGATGTCAAGGCCACAGCGATCCAATTCCTCCGCCGCTTCTACCTCTACAACTCCCCCATGACGTACGACGCTACCATTGTCGCCCGAACAATAACATTCATAGCCTGCAAGACCGACAACCTCTCCCACATAACCCTCGACGAATACGTCTCCAAGCTGGACAACGTAACGCGTGACCAGATCCTCGCGCCCGAATACCTCATCGTACAAGCTCTGCGCTTCAACTTTGAGGTCAAGCACCCTTTCCGTGGGCTCAAGGGGATACATCTAGAGCTCGGGGAAATAATGAAGGGTACGTGGGCAGGATTGCCGTTTGATACTAGGAGCAGGGCAGAGCGATACCAGGAGATAATGAGGTTGCCGAGGGCAGAGGGTGGACAAGCGGAGGTGATGGATGAGAACGAGATGAAGAAGCGGTTGGATCGTGCTTATGCGATGACGTCGAGGATCTTGAAGACCACGGCACAACTCACAGATGCTTATTTTCTGTACACGCCCTCGCAGATCATGTTCGCCGCAAGCCTCCTCGCCGACGAGCCCCTCACTCTTTTTTTCCTCGGTACTAAAATGCCTCCCACCTCGCCCCTGTACGAAAAGACACTACAGACGATCCGCGCATGCGCCGCTCTGCTTTCCTCACACCGGAGCTACACTGCCAGCTCAGTAACACCGGAAGAGAAAGAAGCCAGAGATAAAAAGGCTAACGTCGAGATCCGCGCCCTGATGAAGAAGCTCAAGGCTTGTCGCGATCCTGATAAGATTGATTTGGTTAAGTTGAACCAGGCGCAGAAGAGGGACGCGGTGCATGCCGGGGAGTTGGAGGAGAGTAAGGCGAAGAGGAGGAAGGTTACGAGGGAGAATGCGGAGAAGGAGGCTGATGCTTTCTGGGGGCCGGAGTTGGGCAAAAAGTAAAAATAGAGAAAGCGGGGTTGTACAGTATCATGCATGGGAGGCGTTTTTGAGATGTTCTGGTATGCATGGTTTGGATGGATAGGGAAGGGCTTCACTGGCGTCTACAATTATACCAGGGGACTTTGGTCGTTCCTTTTTCTCTAGACTACTTTAGGAGTCATACTGATCAGGATAGAATGGAATGTAAAGTAATGTACATGATTTTGCGCTAGGCGGCTGCAGCGGACCTCTTGACGCCAAAAGAATAAGTGGGGCGAAGAGTAAATACATATCTCAAAATAATTGGCGTCAAAAATGATTAAGGGTATGTATCCATCTGTCAGCACCCATACGCTCCTCTGTCCACATTGCCCGACCTCCACAATTCGACGCCGAAGAATACCAGTACCCAAACAAAAAGAATTAATTGAGAAAAGAAGGACGTGCCAAATGACTACCGGAAACACTACAAGATAGAGTTTCAAGATCACGCCGTACTTATAATTTGTCGATCAGATCAAGTCCTCCCAATCACTATGAACCCATAAACCCTCGCCCACGCAGTCCCCATCCGCAGCAAGCTCAACGAGGCGTCTGCACCCTCGCCATCGGCGCAGTAGGAACCTGTTGACCCGGCACCATAGGCGCAACCGGAGCCCGAATCGTAGCACCCTGCGGCTTCTTCGGCGCACCTAGCTTAGACTGACCTAGGAAGACACCTGTAGTCGGAGCCTCCGGACGGTTTCGTTCACGCTCCTTGTCTTGGACACGCTTTTCTTTCTTGACTGGGAGGGTTGGCGGAGCACTGTTGCCGTTGCCCTCGTCATCTTGATCTTGATCTCCTTGGTCCTCTGGTTGTTGCTGCTGCTGTTGATGGTCTTCGAAACGCTCGGCTGCGCCGTCGGTGTAGACTACGCGGTCGCGATCCTCAGGGGCGGGCTTAGCGGGACGGTGTGTAGTCTGGGATGAGCTGCGTGGGTGTGCGTCTTGCTGCTGCTGCTGCTGCTGCTGCTGTTTACGCTTCGTGTCGCGGATGGGGTACTGGCGATCGTCTGGCTCATGGTCACGTCCGTGGTTGGGGGTGTAGCCGTAGTACGCGTGTCCTGGGTAGTACTCCTGAGTATAAGGATTCGGTCCATAGGCTTCATACCCCCAGGCTGGAGTTCCATTGTGATAGCCCGGATGCGGATCCATGGCATGATCGACATGGGCGCGTCGTCGAGATAGAGCAGCATCTTGTCGCTCCGACGCCTCGAGAGCGGATTTGAGCTTGCTCTGTTCCTGAGGGTGATGGTTGTCGGAGCGACGGGCATCTACTGTGCGGCTGTATGAAGCCTCGTCCTCTGCATTGCGGGAATCTCGGGCTACACGACCCTGTGAACGGTGCTGTTGCGCAGCACCAGCACCAGAACCAGCTACCCTCCCATCCACCGGTGTAGCCGCCTCCTCACGGCCATAAGCATTCGCATTCTTCGCAATCAGACGTCCACGTTCCTGCAAGCCCCTTGCAATCCCCATTTTTCTCTCAGAATCCCTGAACGACTCATCGAACTCCTTGAGCACTTCGATCATCTGATACACGACGCGATGTAGCTCGGCGCATTCCGTTCCCGTGCCGTTGTACACGCCGGCGACATTCCAGCACGCCATCATCAGGTCGTCGAACCGAGGCATGGCCGTCTTGAGGAGCGTGTCGAACAGGTCGATTTTGGTTTGCGCGGATATGCTGCTGAAGACGTCGCATTTGATGAAGTTGGGGACTTGGTCGAAGCCGATGCGGCGGCGCTTGTTGGCTACGTGCTTGAGGATAGGTTCGCCTGGGAGGCGCTTGCGGGTGGGAGTTTCTGGGGTTTTGTTAGTGGGGTTGTTGGTGGTTTGATAGTACGGCGATGAGTAGGAGGCTTTAATTTGAGACTTATGTGAGGGGTTGTAAGGAATGGCGGTGGACTTACCACTGGACACGTTTCCATCGGGGGCAAATTCATCAACGTTGAGCTTCTCAAGCGACTGCGTCCATTAGTTCGGGACCATCAACACTGATCCCAAGTACATACCTTTCCCTGCCCCACAGGCGCCACCGGTGTCTTCGTCTTCATCGCAGCTGCATACGCAGCCTTCCTCACCTCATTAAGCTGTCGACACCTCTTATCCACCGCTTCAAACTTAGCCTGGAACAGTGTAACCGTGCTCTTAATTAGATAGACATCAATAGGCACCGAATCAAGATTCGCCTCTTCCTCAGGCAGTGCCTCGCTCTCCCGCATCTCACAACGTCCATCTTCGATATACAGATGGACGCGACGAACGATGCTCTTAGCAGCTTCGCGAAACCGCACGTTGCCGAGGTCGACTTGGGTGGCGCTCTCTTTCAGCGTGATATCGGTGAGGGGTGGTTGGACACTGGCATTGGTGAGGCGGAAGTTAGGCGGCTCCGGTTCGGAGATGCCTGAGAGGAAGGTGTCAAGATGAAGGGGGTCTAGGAATTTGAGCTCGTCACGTATGATGAAGATACGCTTCTGTGCCCTGTTGAGGTGTGCGTAGGAGGGCACATCTACTGGACGGTCCATGGCGTCTTTGGGCGCTGCACTGGTCTGTGAGGTTTCGGCGTTAACTTGGACAGTGGAATGAGTGGGAAGACAGCGGCGCAGCTGAGATCTTTCAAGGGGGGCATCTACTTACGAGACCTTGTCAAGAGACCGAGAGCGATAGAGCGTTGTCGGAAGCGGCGGAGAGAGCGTTGGGCGAGCAGACATGTAGGCAAATATACCTCTTCGAGCTTTGATTTGGGCACTAGCCCGTTCTCTTACCTTAAGCCTCAGTGAGCGCCCGCGATAGGACAGGTGACGCTGATTTCCACTCATAAGTAAAGGACAATTGAAGGCTTGAAGCTTGATCCATATGTAGCGTCGCTGCCTCTTCTACACAGTTCAAACGATCAGCAGATATTCAAACAAAGTCCAGTTTGGTACGCCACTGTACGTCTTGTCTCAAAAGTCTGGCATGGTTTTCCAAAATTATGTATTCAACCAAGTGTTGCCTGGCTTTTTCTTGAGCACTGCAATTTTCCCGCTTGTTGGATGCAAGGGCGAAAAAGCACTTGCGGTGAGACGAACATAGATAAATGAGTAGTGAATAGACGTGCATTTTTCTTTTAGATTTGATGAAATTATATGAGAAAGGTAATGGTTGTGGGAAGCGCAGTCGGCCTGGAATGAGATGAACGAGAAAACGCACTGATGTTGGTACAGGGACACGGTCAACACTTCACTGATAATTATGAGGGACGATAAGTAGAAATAGGCTTGTAGCACGGCCATTGATTAAGAAATTTACCGGCCTACCCTCAGAGGCTCTGGTGGCCAAGCGTCATTTGCTGTTACTGATACATGGTGAAAATCTCCAGTAGTACCCTACAAATACAGGCCTTCCGGCTCACCCTCGCTCTTTGTCTTCAGCACACGCTCTCGTGCTGCACGGAAGTCCTCCATGTTGACCCGCATCCTGCGCTCGCGGAGGGCCATGAGGCCAGCCTCCGAGCAGATAGCCTTGATATCGGCACCGGAAAGGTCATCCTTTTGGGAGATGAACTCGTCAAGGTCGACGTCTTCGTTCAGGGACATCTTAGAGGTATGCAGAGTGAAGATCTTCTTCTTGGTCGTTTCTGCGCAGACATTAGTATCTTTTTGAAATTGTGCATGGTGTGATACTCACGGTCAGGGTTCTCAAAGAGAATCTTCCTGTCAATACGACCAGGACGAATAAGAGCGGGGTCGAGTGTCTCGATCTTATTCGTGGCCATGATGACTTTGACGTCACCACGGTCATCAAAACCGTCAAGTTGATTGAGCAACTCCAACATGGTACGCTGAATCTCACGTTCACCTCCAGACGTTGACTCGTATCGCTTTGTACCAATGGCGTCGATTTCATCGATGAAGACGATGGCAGGCGCGTTCTCAGCGGCGACCTGGAAGAGCTGTCGCACCAACCGGGGTCCATCACCGAGGTACTTCTGGATCAGCTCACTTCCTACAATGCGTAGGAAGGTCGCGCTGGTCTGGTTCGCCACAGCCTTCGCCAACAAGGTCTTTCCAGTACCGGGTGCACCATACAAGATGACACCTTTCGGTGGTTTGATACCCATCTCTTCATAAAGCTCCGGATGCAGCAGGGGAAGCTCCACTGCTTCACGCACTTCTTGAATCTGTTGCTCCAAACCACCGATGTCCGCATATGATTCCGTAGGCGCCTTGTCTAACTTCATAACTGAAACAAGCGGATCCGAGTCATCCGTCAAAACACCCACGACCGAGACAGACTTGTGGTGTAGCAGAATGCTAGCTCCAGGCTCGAGCAGGTCCTTGTCGACGAACGACATGATGGAGACGTAGTACTCGGGTCCGGTGGCGCTGGAAACAATGGCGTGGTCGTCGTCGATAAGCTCCTCCAGGTTGCCGACGCCCATTGGGCTGCCGCGCATGTCGTCCACCCGCGACCGCTCATCGGCATTCCGATCCAGGGCGTCCGAGTCTCCGCCAGCGCTTGCGGGCTGCGGCGTGTTCGCTGCCTTGGCCTTCCTGATACGCTCCTGGTTCTCCACGTACTCCTCCTCCAGCAGCAGATGATCGTGAATGCGTTGCATCCGCAGGTACCTTAGCTTGCATCGTGCGGTCGGGTAGACGGTTGGGAGCTTCGCGGCGGCGCTGGGTCCGGCTTGCTTCTTCTTCTTCCTGCCGATGCGGGTCGTGGGCTGCGGCGGGGGCTCGTACTTAGGTTTGTCCTTCTACAACACCAACATAGTCAGCGATGAGATCGGCGGCGAGGCGACGTCATGTAATCCAGCAACATGTTGTCGTATTATGTATTATAATGAGTTCAACGCACCTTATCCTTCTTGTTCTTGTCGTCTCCACCAGGGCCGCCGCCGGCGCTGGACTGCTGGTTACCCTATCCGCAGTCAGTATCGCCATTCGGGGGTTTCACGGCGGCGAGCTTACCATGACACACGCTCAACGGTGGAATCGCTTGTGTTGATGTGCAGTGAAGGGGGTATTTATTGTCGTTCTGGGTCGACGGGCAGAACGCGGGTGGGTGGCAGCGATGGCAGGGTTGATGGAGGTTTGTAATGTGAATGGTGAGGTTGACGGTATGCTCGATTACCTAGTACCTACATAGATAGGTACGCACTAGCGCCGTCACGTGCATTTGCGCCACTTCCAGCAGACTCCCGCCTCACACCTGCAAGCACGGCAAGACACGTCAGACCTGCCCTCGTTTAGACACTGCTTCCAAGGCTCTCTTCAATCTGCCACTTCTTCATCCCTCTGTACTTTATCTATACTTACACCAAGCTGTCTAGAAAGTTCCCATTACCCAGCCCCGCTGTGACCCCAAGCAACAAACCAGTGCCCAGTGCCCAGTGGAATCCTCACCCAAGCTCTAGATAGGAAATATCCACGGCAGCGGCTTCCTCCTACTTACATCGTAAGTGGCTGCTGTCTCGTCTCAAACTCTCCTATCCCGCAGAACAAAAGCCGTGCCCCACCGGCTCCAAGCTGCCTGATTGAGTCATTACCGCAATATCACTGCCTGAGGCTGACATTCAACTGCAGGGCGTTTCGCCGATCAGTCTTGCTGCCTACTACAGTACCATTCGGCCCCCGCTCTTCTACCCGTATACTTCTCCCTCCACGACTGCACACTCCATCTCTCCCACATACCATGGCCTCGAACCGTGCTAGGCGCATTGCGAAGGAGATTGCCGATATCAAGGCAGACTCGCTGTCCCAGATCTTTGTAGAGACGGCAGGGAACGGCGATGACCTCACTCATCTTCGAGGCCAGTTTCGGGGACCGCCAGACACCCCTTACGAAGGAGGGACCTTCTTCGTGGACATTAAGATCCCCAGCGAGTACCCGTTCCGGCCGCCGCACATGAAGTTCGAGACTAAGATTTGGCACCCGAACGTCAGCTCTCAGACTGTACGTTGAGAACGAAGTTTGTGATGAGGACGTACGGCTGACATGTCCAGGGCGCCATTTGCTTAGACACGCTCTCATCCCAATGGTCCCCCGTGCTTACCATCAAGTCGGCTCTTATATCGCTGCAGTCGCTCCTCAGCACCCCAGAGCCTAAGGACCCTCAGGACGCAGAGGTAGCAAGCATGCTCATTCGTAATCCGGCCGAGTTCAACCACGTCGCTCGCGACTGGGCAGTGCGGTACGCCGGTGCGCCCAAGAAGGAAATTGCCGAGGGTAGCGGCGGGGCCACGGCAGAGACCATCAAGCGGAAAGCGCAAGAGACCAAGGCGAACGAGGAAAAGACCAAGATGGCCGCGTATGTGAAGCCCGCCACAAATGTAGTATCACAGCTAACCATGTTCACAGCTATCACGGTTACAACAAGGACCTCGTCGACCGCTTCGTCGCTATGGGCTTCGATGTGGAAGCTGTTGTAGCAGCTTTTGAGTACGTTGGTATCGACCGAATGGGTGGAGAAGACTACGAGTTGGAGGAAGCATACATGGGCGATATCACGGCCCGTCTGTTCGGCGAAGCATAAGGGGAAGGTCCACGACCACGAATATGCTACCCTACGATTATCCATACCGGTAGTTTATGTATCCATTGGGACGACTCGGAAGACTGCATCTCATGAGTGGGGGAATCGCATGGAGTAGACCTTGGGTTTATGGCGTTTTTCATGTAAAGGTATCATTTGCGATGGCGCCGGTGTGTGGGAGGTTTGGGGCGTCTCAGCGACCTGTGTCATTGTTTGAAATGGGTTCCAATCGGTGGATAGCTCAGAATCTGGTCACTAGATAGCTAATCTATAGTGATCAGTCACAGCTCGATACTTTGCATGAGCCACTCATACTTTACGCTTGATCGCAGCCGCACCCAAGGGGTCATTGTATGACTAGCACGCTGTTGACTGGTATTTTCAGAGTCATGGCAGCTTTGACGGTGACACGGGGAGTCAGAGGTCGATATGAGCCAGAGCCGATAAAGTATTTAAACCGCTTCTTCCGCGCAAGTACGTTCTTCATTCTTACACGGAAATTTATTTTCTACCCTCGAACTGCATTCTTCAGCATGGATAACTCTGCAACTGCTTCTACTAAATGGGAAGATATCGTGGCCCAGGCCAAACCTTTTGGTCCTGAACACATCAATCTGCTCCGTCTCGTTTCGGACGCGTGGCAAAACCTAATCAAGTACTTTGAAGGAGCCGGATACACGCAGGTTCCCCACTTAGCTTTCAGTTTGCTGCACCTACTGCGTACCTGGGATGGAAAGCTGGTGCGTGGTGAAGTCAACAAGCTGAAAGTCGACGAAGTGCCAACTCTTATGTTCACTTCCATACAAGCCGGTTCGAGGAACCCATCAAGTCGCCCTCTCTATTTCGAACAAAAAAAGAAAATCAAAGAGAGCGTGCTTGCAAACGCGGAGGAGTACATGAGGTGGACGGCTGTAAACCAACCGGCAGAAGATACTGGCATCACCGGCCCCTCATCAGCTCTCAAAGAAATTGCAGAATCCGGAATGGAGCTCATTGTCGACAAGATAGTATCCTTCGGCACCCCTACATTACTGTCACTCGACGAACCCAACAATCAGACTTCCCGCGACGCTCATACGAAGACGCTCTTTGTCTGGCAGATTGCAAGCGCTTTGGACAAAACAGGCAGCCGAGTTTCTGAAATCCTATCAAATACTCCTGCGTACATGCAATCTATCAATGACACGGCTATCCACGCTCACATTTCCAACACCTCGGACCTTGGGACTTGGAACAAGCGACCAACATGGGAAAAGGGAGAATTTCTACAGATATCGCCGCTTTTGGATAGCACTACGCTCGTCGTCATTCAAAAGCTGGATACCAACGTACTTCAAGTACTCGTACACAATTTACTTGCTGGCCCGTTAGAACGATATCCGGCGGGAATCATCTGCAAGAGCGTTGAGACGGGGACGATCAATTATGAAGACCGTGTCCAGAACGATGGAGGTCAAGGCTACACGTATATCCCCGATCCACTAACTCCGCGGGTAAAAAAATTCTTAGATACCATGTATCCTTCCAAGTTTGCAATTGGTAACAAAGAGCTTGTGCTTTACTTGCGGGGAGACTTCTCGTGAATCAACGAGAAAGCCATGGCCAACGATGGTGTGCGGGACTAAGGGTTTTTTTTTCATTAATGTGGCTTTCTTTTTTTTTGATTCACTGTTACGTGTTGTTGTGTTTGGGGTTTGATGGGCATTATTGGTTTTTTGGACCTTGGCATGTCACTCTTCCTTCATCCTGCTACATAGTCGTTGTTATTTTCATTCTTGTATACTAAATCTATGAGAACATAAACTCCATCCTCGGTACCTGCCAGCTCTCTATTGACCCAAGTCTATAGAAGAATAATGATTATGAGTTGTGAAAACAAATTCCTGGTTGGACAGCAGAGGAGCACTTGAGAGCGAAGAATGTCGAGTGAATTGTGTGTGAAGGGGAAGCCTCAGGAGGCCGAGCCATATAGAGCGTGGAAGGCGCTAGACCAGAGATATTGGACTGAGAGGGATGATTCATTTCGGCACTTGTTGCTTTACTTTGTATGATCGTTGCAGCAATCGACAGTCCCCCTCCTGATGAATAGCAAATATGCGAGTCAGGGGGTAAGTTGTGAGCGATACTATGGGTCATTCATGCTAGTCAGAGGGTAAGTTGTAAGTGATACATGGGTCATTTTGTCTAGTCAGGGGGTATGTTGTGAGTGATACCATGGGTCAGATGAAGAAAGGTCGTTCTCAAATCAGTACAACTACCACCGCAAACACAAACTTCAAGAGAAGAAACATTTAAAACTGTCTTTTAAATTTCGACAATTCTTTCGTGATCAGTCTAGAAACGAATATCTGCATTCTCTAACTCCTGGCTAGTCTCTCTGGTTACCTCCAGAGATCAATAAAACGTCTGACCCTCTTTTATAGGGACTTGGTGAGAGCCTTTCGCGGAAGGAGAGGCAATATTTGATCGTCTTACACTGGAGATAATCGCTTATCGCTGCCAGTATTCTGCAAATAGGACTTCTTTATGCGATTTAACGAACTTGGAAGGCTCTCTCTATACTTAAACTTAGATAGATTTAAGGCAGCAAAGCTTTTCTAGAACTGTGTGGATTCTACATTTCTTTGCTGATCTTACACTCTCACTGACCAATGTATAGACTTTATGTAACAAATAAGCGATTCTTGATGGTTTGGTTTAACGATACTTATGTGGGCGAATGAGGCTTCTGAACTGTTAATTCGGTCTGCTGAGGAATGTTTGCGTCATTCGGTGGTGACGAATTTCAGTCAGAGAGTTAGTCGAGAGTGATTAGTCACGACTTTTGATTCCTCACGACTCATACTCATACGTGTGACTTCGATATGTGTAGTTTTGAATGTTAGTTTTGCTATTCTTTTCATGGACTCATGGGGATTGATGACACATTTTGGACATGAAGAGCTAATAGGCGTTTGAAATGTGTTTTTTGACGCCATCAGTACTCATGACGCGGTTTCAACGTCTTCGAACAGAGTCATCATATTGCGAGTGGAAAGTTAAGTATGACCAACAGTGGCAAACTACAGAAAAGTATTTAAGCAACATCTGTCAAGTAAGTCGTTCCTTAACCTACACTACACAACAATCCGGAACGCAAGAAACAACTACAATCCGCACATTTTCACAAAATAATCTCCCACACCATCCAACGAGCGAAAAAAGAACAAATTCTACGGTTCAAAGGGCCAGCGTACACAATGAGTTCCGCATCTATTACGGGAGCTTCCGACGTAGAAGATCAGATACCCTTTGGATCCAAGAACTTCGAAATTATGACTCGGAGTCTAGATACTCTAGTCAAAGAGACCGAAACATACGAGTATTTCCAGCATAACGCTTCGGAGCGGTACGAATTGGAAAGATCAGGCACATACAATCCCGAGCCGCGGGTCTCGCTACCTTTCAAAATACCTCGCTGGAATAGAGGGGTCGACCAAGAAACGATCGACTTGAGACTAGGCTATATACCGGTCATCGGGTTCAACCCTTACCGGAACAGTTTAACACAACCGGATACTCGCCCATTTCATGTCCGTTTGGAGAAGCAATATAATCGTTCTCTCAACCTCGGGGATCCACTCTTGAAAACATCAATGGAAAATTGCGAGTCCGCTAGCGATGAACGTATTGAGCTTGAGGTTTTCAAGAAAGAAGTACGAGCGATCAAAGACGCTGCTGGTAAAGATCCATACATCGACAGAATTGTATGTTTCGGTAGCCCAGCTATGATCACGGATGGAAACACGATTGATGAGAAGAGATACGCAAACTTGCTATTGGCTGCTAGGATTGGGAAAGAGTTGGGAAGTTATAACGGTGATCGGGAAATCCACGTCTTCGTTCATGTCCACCAAAACACAGACCCCTCACCTGACGAGGCGCTCTATGTCCGTGCCCAAGAACATTTCGGGGCAAGAATCATCTGGAATACAGTCCCTGGACAAACCGTTTTTACATGTCTGACGAACTCGACCCTGTTAATCAGTCTGGATCCGGATATTCCTGTGCGTCTGATCTTTGCGGATCACCTACTCGAGGAAAAGTTCCATGAGAATCGACCTGTAATGGTTATCTGGAAAGGTGATGACATTAAGAGCGAGGACTATTCGAATACTGGGGACGAGGTCCACGACCCATTGACGCGGCGTATCAAAAGGGACATCTGCATCAATTATCGGCACATAAAGGAACTCAATGACACCAATAACGAGATTGCGCTCTTCATGAGGAAGGATTTTTTCCCCAACACGGTATAGCATAGCAGGGCGGGCGGAGATTGGTTTCGATGTTGAATTTGGGATTTCATTGAGCAGCATCCTGCTTTCTCTCACTCAAGTCATTCCTTAGTTGCGATGAGAGATTTGGATCATTGTTTTGAAGTGCACTCTCTATGGCGTTGCGAATTGGTTAGACTGTTTGTTTTCTTTAGTGATCTTTTGATCTACCTACATTCATTCGATAGTTCTTAGATATATGTCGAATTGTTTCCATACCTGGGTAGATGATGGTGAAGGACTAATTTACGCTATGTCACGTGCAATGACCCAGACGATCAATCGATCAATAATAACAGCAGAATCCATGGCTAACTTCAACCTTGCTAAAATCAAGCTCTAAACCTTAATCTCATAGTCTAGGCAAATGTTCTAATTCTGGCAGGCTGTAGGATACATATCTATATTGCGAATGTTTTCCTCGCTAGATATTCCACGTATGAAGTTGGTCGGTTATGTGTTGAGTTGCGGATCGACCTGCACATTCCCTGTCCGCAGCCAACAAGGTTCAAGGACTACAGATCCGTATCAATTCATCCGCTATCGCATACTTCGAGTTAGATAACATCGCATGAGAAATCAGACCAGGCCCAATTCTAACTAAATCTATATTGGACGTCGCCTGCATACTTGCGCATAAAAGATCAGGGTCGCCCAGAACCAGGAGTCTTTGCTGTACTTCGTGGGTATCCAATTGTTCACTGGAGGCGACCTCAAGATGAGAAGCTCAATTCTGAAAACCTTGATTTTCTTAGCAGCTGCTTCAACTACTGCCGCGGTGCCTACGAAGCAAAATGCGTCTATATGCACCGAGATCCGACAGCGGGTACCATGGTCAGAACCGCGTCCTTTTGATACATTATGATCGGCTGTCTGATTTAACTTAGGTATAACCTGTCGCGAAAGGAGAAGTTGGCCTACGTCAAAGCCAACCTCTGCTTGATGAACTCACCGGCAAAGTCGGGTAATCCTCGTGCTGTCACGCGATGGGATGACCTGCAGTGGCCGCACGTTGTGCAGACGGCGACAGTGCACGGCGTTGTAAGGCCAACCGTGCATGCGATGATCTGCAATGTTCTGACGTAAACAAACATAGGGCGCATTCTTACCGTTCCACCGATATTTACTCACAGCTCATGAGCGTCTTATCAAAGATGAGTGCGGATACACAGGACGTATGCCGTGCGTGCTCCATGCTCAAACCTCCCCTGATTAAGGACTTATAGCTAACCGGGCTAATATCAGATACTGGGACGAGCTCCATGATATCAAGGATATGACTGCCTCAGACTTATGGAAAGAAGACTACTTCGGTGGTGACGGATCCGGGACGGACGGCTGTGTCAAGACTGGCCCGTTTCGAAACCTTACACTGCGTTGGCTTCGCGACGGCACGACAGAAGAGCATTGCCTCTCCCGGCAGTTCAGCACCGCTGACTTACAGATGACGAATCAGGCAAATATCGACAAATGCAATGCCATCCAGAGTTACACTGACGCCTGGCTTTGCTGGTTTGGTGGACCACACGGTAGTCTCGGACCGCACGCTGCCGGGCATGCCGCCGTCGGTGGAGCTGTACGACTTCCCAACCCCCTTTTCCCTAAGGTTGCGAAGCAATGGATAGGTGCTCATGCTAATATGTCTGAGTTTGTAGATGGGTGATGCCACGTTGTCGCCTGGAGACCCGGTTTTTTACCTCCACCACGCATGGCTTGATAAGCTGTGGTGGGAATGGCAGAAACGAGACTTACCAGCCCGCTACACCGACATGGGAGGACCCAATCTGCCAATTGCGGGTAAGCAACTCACCCTCTTCCTCAACTTTTCATGAAGAATGGAAGTCAGTTCAGCTTTACTACCAAGACATCTTTGAACGCTTTCTACACTACCAAGCCCTGGAAAAGTTGCAATAAACTAACACTCGCTAACACCGGGTTTGCAGGTTCCGTACTCGGTGGCATGGGCCACGAGTTCAGAGACTACTTCGGCGACAATGGCAATGTGACGACGCTGAACCATACACTATATATGGCCGAACTTTATCCCAATGTTACCATCGCAGACGTCATGGATCTTCATGGCGATGTAGTTTGCTCTGAGTATCTAAATGGTTAACCACCATGTGGCTGAGCTATGACTTTGGGGTATGAGGAATGGGTATGGAATTATTTTCATTTCGACGATCATAGCAACCGTATCATTCTCATGCAGGCGCATAGTGCTTGAGGCAACTGCCCGATTAGGCACCCTACGCTAAGGAGCTCCTTCTATTTTTTACCTTTTCTTTTAGTATTGTGGTTCCCTAATTTTGTATATGAAGTGAAATAATGGTCTACTAAATAATATAGAGAGAAAGTGAAGCAGGCAGGTGGAAGACGCTTTAAGTTATACTCTCGTAACTATAATGGACATTTAGGTTCTGGGGCGTATCGCCCACTTTCTGATCAAGTCTAAGAAGAGACCAAGGCAGAAGAATTGACGGGCATGTAGGTGTCATTGAGTTTGGGAAGTGAGAGATAAGAGTATGCGCTAGTTGATCCGAGATCAGCTTGCAGAAAGTAACGAGGTTGAAAAGTGTATACAAGGTTGACAGGTCTGGAAGATGAGAGGACTTTAAAACCCTTTCAAATGCTGAGACTTTCAGTTTATAATCCCATACCTCGTTCACTATCGGACTGCCACATGAGGTAAAGGTGAGATACAGAGTATGTACGCGCAACCTCCAAGATGGCCCCAAGCTTGCGCCAACTTTTCCAACGTGAACACCACTGCCAACTGCACAACTCCTACGGGCCTCAGAGCCCCCAAAAAAGAATTAACCGGATATGGCATTCCGCTGGCATGGTTCGAGCACGGCACGGCGGCATCCCACCAGGCTCCTACCCGCAAATCCGACCTCGCATAGTGAAGGAAAAGTATCCCATCCCATCAGGCACCCACAAACCTCTCTTCAAGATGAGAGCCCTCACATCCAAGATTCTCGACACAACGACAACACACTCGCGCACTCTCGCGCGCAAAGACAATTTCCCACTCCAAAACGAGCGTGACGTCAACGACAAATCTCTGCGAGAAGCGCTCTTCGACCGCCCCAGCAACGAACGCTCCCCAGAATTGCCCCACTTTCCCGACTCTTCCCACGCTTCCCAGCCCCCTCCGTGAACGACCTGGTGAGGCAGTCCGTGAACGCAAGGACCGCTCTGCTCTTGTGCCGAGCACGACTAGCGGCGATTGAGTCTCCCTCCCTCCTCCTTCTTAAGCTCGCCGCAAACTCTTTCTGCCTCCTCAGACACACACACTTTCTTCAATTTGACGACCGGCTTGGACGTGAGCATACTTTGCGATATCGAGACTTACTCCACACTTAGGACTACCTCACTACTTCACTCTATCTTTACGATATCTTCCACTTGACTTTCTCCACATCTTTTTGATTGGCACGCGCTAAGCCATGTCTTTCAACGACTTCGACGATCCGGGTGCGGGCAGCATGAATTGGGACGGCTCAATCTCTGACCATGTCGGCGACACGGGCAACGATCTGGCTGCGGGTGGATTTGGCGGCGCGGAGTTCACGAGTGTCTTTGACGAGAATTTCTCTACAGATGATCAGCAGTTCGACCAGCAGTTCGACCAGCAGTTCGACCAGATGTTCTCCTATGAGAAGGATAACGCCAACACGACCATAGTTGAGGGCGATCAACTCAACACTCACCTCGCCGATCCAATGACCTTCGGCGACCACGGCCTCAACGACGGCGATGCCAATGGCAGCTTCAGTGAGGTCTTTCAGGGCAAGAACGGCAACCACAACACTGAATTCGAGAACGTCCACAGCTTCAACGGCGGCAATACCAATGGCAACCTCAGTGACGCCTTTCAGGACAAGAATGGCCACGTCACCGAGTTCGAGAATGTCCACGGCTGCGACTTCGCTGTCGGTAATACCAATGACAGCGTCGGTACACCACATGGCCACTACACTCAGAGCATTGAGTCCGATGGCAGTACCGGCAACCTCACCTTCAACGATGGCAGTGTCTTCGACGCCTACTCCAACGACGGTACCTCCCAAGGCGGCTCTTCCCACCAGACTGTGTCTCCGGCCGAGACCGACAATCACCATGACGACTCCAGCAACTGTTTCCCCATCAACGACGAGCGTCACCCCGACTACGCTTACAACGTCGCGCCCAATGCCGAGCTCAATGAGCCTGCTAACCACAACACTGACCGCGACGCAGAGATCACTGATATCCTCCAGATGAACATGCAGCACGTCCAGCCCAGCCCTAGGCTCTGCAACGAGCAGTATCCCTCGACGCCCCAGCACAACCATTCGTCGCAGCAACAAGAGTCCCCCTACGCTGGCTACGCTCCGGTCCAACAATCCACGCCGCCGACCGTCGCTGCTAGCCATACGATGGGACATACACCGCAGCAGGACCAGTTCATGTCCAGTCCGCAAGACCTCTCCACTGGACGCAACTCCATGTACGCGACACCTACGAAGCGCATGCTTCCCCACGGTGGTAACCCGAGCACACCGACTCCGCAGATGTCTGCCCTCAACATGGCCCTTACGCCAGTAAAGCAGAAGAAGAAGTCCCCTCCTGCCAAGACGCCCGGCTCGCGCAAGTCCATCCAGCAGAAGACGCCCCAGTCGCATAGCACTTACCAGCAGCAAATGGACATGCTTCATAGCATGGCTGGCGGACGCGGATCTCCCAATGGTCAGATGATGGCTCCGCCTGTATATGGCTCGCCTCTGATGCAGTCGGTTCAGCATAACAGCCCACGTCAATCTCCTCTGCTGGGCTCGCCGTACCAGACGCCGCAGATGACTTCTCAGCACATGTCGTCGCCGGAAGTCAACCACATGATGCTGTCGCCGATGCACCACTCCCAGAAAATCCCGTCTGCTTACGACGGCGTTGGTACGATGGGTCAACAGCACATGTCTCCACAGGTACCGGCTGCTCACCTGTACCCGTCTCAGCATGCTTCGCCGCAGATGTCGTTTGCTCAGAGCCCTCCATTCCAGCATAATATGCAGAACGGTGGCTTGATGGGAGGTCATGAACAAGACCACGCCGCCCTCAAGAACCATATTGCCCAGCTGCAGGCCCAATTGGCGGCTAAGGAGCGTCAGTTCTGCATGTCGCAGCAGCCGCAGCCAAACAACTTCGACGACAGCTTCAGCCAACAGATGGGTATGTCGCAAGGAGCGGGAGTCTTCAATCCTGAGATGTTTGCTCCTATCCCTCAGCAGCAGATGCAGACCCCGCAGCGTTCGACCTCGACCAAGCGTATGGTTCCTCACACGCCCGGAGATAGTCAACGCATGACGGGCTCGCAGCCGCGTACGCCGGGCTCGCAACAAGCCATCCAATTCATCACCCCCGATACATCTCAAACCATCTCCGCTAACGGCGAAACCCCCACGCCGAGCAGGAAGCGTGCCCGCAACACCGCCGCCGTATCCACCGGCTCCCCCACCAAGCGCTCCCGCAAGACTCCCATCCACACGCACACCACCCCTAGCTCCGCCGGTAATGCCACGCACGTCCCCAAAGCCGCCACTGCCGCCCTCGAAGGACCCATAACTCAACTCTTCGGCCAACACTTCGAGACCGCCCAACTTCTCGCGAACCAGAAGGTCCACCTCGATAGCGTGGCGTGCCATGGCCGTCTCACCATCTCGCAGATTCTGGACATGAAGTTCGAGGCCTTAGATAAGAGGGACCAGGCGAGGCTGCTGCTGCCGTTGTTGAATCATGAGCATCCGCTTCAGGCGGAGGCGAGGGAGATCAAGTACGGCTTGCCGTATGCGGCGGCTAAGCAGGCTGAGGAGATGGACAAGGCTAGGGAGCAGCAGGAGTCGATGAGGAAGGCTGCCTGGGCTTAGGCTGGAAGGATCTGGTTGATGGACGGTTTAATGAGGTGGTTGAATAGCGGTCGAGGGATTCGTCACCGTATCTCCTTGAGTACTCTAGTACCGACTGGGTGGCTTGATATTTGGAGGATGGTCCGCTTGGTCGTTGATGCTCGCTGTCGACTGATCTTCCGAATCGTTGCGAAGTGTTGCGTCCTGCAAGGAGTCAGCTTCATCTTCCCGACGTTCATCATATGGCGACGCTATGGAAGCATTCGCGGTTGCTTTTTCCTGCTTGTTTTATTACTCAATTGATACCCACCCCCACATCCCCATACAAGGAGGCTCAGAGCTACTTTAATATTAGCCTAGCGCGGCAGCTCAGCTCTCTAGCTCACAATACAATCATCACATGCATGCATTCGTTTCTTCATTCCTTATAGCTATGTCTGTGCCTTCGTGCCACTGATGGTGGACTGCAAGTTGAATCCCCTAGCCTCTTGTCCACGGTTCATTCCCCACGCCGTCGAACTGTCGTCGTGCACAGTCGTCCTCCGCATATCTCTCACGTATTTCCCTTCAAAAGTACCACCGGTCGCTCTGTGCTGCACACACGTATTATCCCACGCCACGAGATCCCCTTCGTTCTCCCAACCAACGCTGACGATATATTTCGGCTGCGTGATATGCGCGGTAAGCTTCTTCAATATCTCCGCCGACTCTTCCTCCGAGATTCCAGCCTCAGACTCCAGATGGTGGCAATGGGCTCCGACATACAAGTTCTTCCTTCCGCTCGGCTCATGCGTTTGGAGTAGTTTATGCCTTGTCATGGGTTGGCTCGTGGGATCCAAATCTTTGAAAAACTCCGGACTCCCCATCTTCCGGCTCTGTAATAGCGTATGCGCGCCCATGAAATCGCCCTCTTCCAATCTCTTCTTCAGCCCCTCATCAAGCTCATCCCATGCTGTCCTACTGTCCGCGAATTCGGTCTCGCCACCCATACCCGGCGGCGGAAGTTTAACCGCCTTCAGCAAACTCCAACTAGCTCTGCGCGGGTTGAACGACGAGTCGATATGGAAGAGGGAATTGCCTTTGTTGTAGTGCGAGCGTGGTGCCGCAGGGTCGATGGGTGCACCGTTCTCGTCGACATTACCGGCATCGAAGAGCTCGTAGTGTGGGTAGCGCGGTTTGCGGCCGCCGGTCATGAAGCGTTTTGTGTTGTCGAGTTCGCCGATGCGGGTGGAGAAGTTTACGTGTTCGTCGTCGGTCATGGCGGTGGAGCGGAAGACTAAGACGCCGTACTGTATCGAGGATTAGTTTGGAGGGTATGCGATGAGCGATGCGTGGAGTTACCTTTGCCATTGCGGCTTTGATCTCCTTGAATTGCTCGTCGGATATGTTCTGGAAGTTCGCTCCGAAGATTTCGGCGGCAAAGGTGGGATGGAGTTCCTTGACCTTGATGGTCTTGAAGGGTTCATCCTGCAACAACACGCCAGGCATTTTGGCTGATTGAATAGATGAGAGAAGGATAATGGCTGACGCGGGAGAGAGATAAAAAACGGCGGAAATCTACTGGAGTGCCACGAGAGCGGGAGATCTTTCGTTCAAAACTACAACAGGTGGTCGAAGGATTCGCCTGCATTGTATCATGTGCGAACGGGTGAAGCCCCGCATTTCCTTACTGAGACTCCTCCACTTTCTATCATGTGGGGCAACTCTAAGGAGATCTACATATAGCGTAGCGGGACGAGTCAGTTAAACTATCATTGTTAATTGGTTTTGAAAATAGATACATAGGAGGTGATGGTGGAGGTGGAAGTCAAGGAAACTCGTCGAAGGACTTGAAGACGGGACAGCTGTTGAGGCGCAGAGGCGACATGGTGCATCGCTGGCTTTGAATTGAGAACGTAGGAGGAACAGATGCGCTGAGGTGTTCTCATAGAGAATGAGAGTCGCTGGCAGATGATGGAGAAGAGGAGAAAGTGTAGTGCACACTGCAGCTGTAGATGTGGACGTGCTCAGGCGACATCGGACGCGCTAGGACAGACGCGACGACGTGACGCGTGCGACCGCGCTCTGTCTTTCTTCCAACATCCATCATGTACATATGTAACTTCATCGACAGCCTTTGGTGAGCACACTGCTAATATGCTGGAGCCCTGGAATCCCTGTCTTCCTGTATCTTCAAGGAGGCCTTCGATGAGCTGGCACGATTGCGCATTACCCGCAGGTCAATCACAAATGACTACCCACGCGGGTGGAAGACGGAGGGTACTGCTATCTCAACCTTCCGTAGTCCAGCGGTATAAGGGCGGCTTTCCGAATCCATGGCCTGGCCGCAAACGCCCGGCCTGTCCGTTTGGCGGATATCAGGTTAGGACGGCAGCAGACTGAAGGTCGACATGGGTATGGTGACTCTGATTGCGCAACAATACAGTGTGGACTGCTACTGCATTTCCGGGGTGGCAGATCAATTGTCCAAATTATGGCCCTCACCAGCAGCTATTGCATCATTCACGACCGCCGTGAACGCCCGGACTCACCGTCACCGTGCTATTGTCTTCTCTCACCTGCACTTGGCGCGCACATCAATTTCTGCTCACCAAACTTTCTCCTCTCAATTGCAACCTCTTTTGTCAAACCCATCACAGTCCAGTTCCTATCTCTTCCATTTTCCCTCCATCCTCTTTTTTCTTGAATCTCCTTTGCTCCTTCCGCGACCGATTCGCCCTCTCACTGAACAACCTCGACACCTCACGCGAAGTCCACAACCCAAAGTCGCCATTACGCGCTCCGCTTCCCTCAGCAAGCACTTATAGCCGCTGTTGCTGTCAGCGCCAGTCGCACCCAGGCTGCAAAATGTCTTACGTCTCCGTCTACAGAGAGCCCCAGCAGAAGAAGGGACAGTTTGTCGGATTCAAAATCCTCGTCAATCCGCCTCGCGCTCAGTTCGGTTATTGGACCTTCTGCGGGGGAGGGCACGACCGTCGAGCACTTGAGAAGAAGTTTACGAAGCCGGAGATGGTGCTCATGATGGCTTTGCAGGGACGAGAGATGAATGATGACATCCTACTACGCTGGATGCCTGGAGAGTTTGAGCCGTTCAAGACCCCTCGTGTGGGCAATGCGATGCACCACATAAGCAGCATCAAGGTGGAGAAAGACTTTTTAAACATACCCGTTAACAAGAAAGACCTCCCCGTATATCCTTGCGATACCCAGGGCCTCCTGCTGCATTATCGCATGAAATTCGAGGGACTTGATCAGAACACGCAACTTCCCCAAACTGCCCAGGTCAGCCCACAGAGCGCGCTTCCCTCGTCGCACCCTAGCGGCGGCAGCGGCTATGTATCGCCATACTCGACCTTTGCGACGAATGCTTCCGCGAGCGGACCTCAGCAGTACGCAGCGACTGCACCGCGAGCCTCCGATGTGCGCAGCTTCTCATCCAACCGTAGCGTATGTCTTGTATGCCGAGACCCCTCTGAGGGTGCTTTTTTGCTGACTTTGTATTCCTTCTCAGATTCACGGCGGTTCACCCGAGCGCCAGGCCCCACAAGAGATCCCCCATTGGGGTTATGGTCAGCGCAACAGCCAGCAGCCTCGTCTCTTAACCCGAGTGCAGCCTCCACAACAGTACACATCGCCTTACGCTGCTTCATCTTTACCGCCCCAATCGTATACATCTCAGCCGCCATCATCATCTTTGCATACGCGCTTTAGTATGGAGCAGGAAATGCCCACCAACGGACGTTATAGATCTCAGGCGACCGGCAATAATGGCCAGCGGTTCACATCTACAGGCGATAATGTCAACATGGGAGCGTCACAGCAGACTGACCAAAACATCTCAAGTCATCCGACAACGAACGGCCCATCCCACGGCAATCAGGCGAGTAGCCATTACCAACCACAGCAGGTGGCCACGGCTGGCTCCATGCACATAAACAGTCAATCTTCGCGAGTCACAGGAGGAACCTCTGTTGCAAACTTTCAAGGACACATGCAGAGCGGTATTCAACAGCAGCCAATGGCGCCTAGGAATGTTCCATCACAGCCGAGCCACATACAGAGGTTGAACAATGTCAACCCACAGACCCCACAGCCCGGAAGAATCCCAGCGACTGTCACACATACGCCTACATCCACACCAAACCCACGTCATACCTATGAATCCCAAGGTGTCACACCGACTGCAGGTAGCACCTATGGCACGTACCCAACACCGCCCGGCTCGGGGCCTCGGACAAACGATATGGTCACGCAACAACTGCCGCCATATACAGCTTCTCCCAGGCAGTTCAATGCGACTCATCAAAATCCTGGTCATCTCTCTTCTCCCATGACCACTGCCGTTACGCCGGTGTCTACGACCAACACTGCGCCATGGCAGTCATCTCCTATGCATCCGACACATGACATGCAGGTAAATTATAGTACTAGCGTAGGCGCAAATGGTAGAGCTGCCATACATGCACCGTCACATCAAGAAGCACCTCGGCCTGTTCACTATTCACAAACCCCTCGAATGCATCAACCGGCCCCAGCAACAACCCAAATGCCTCCACCACCACCAACTCAATACTATGCGACAAACCAACCAATTTATCAACAACAAGCAGACCACAACAACCATCAGCCTAACCAACTCAACCACGCTAGCCTTACAAAGAATCCAATGGGTGTCTCACACCAGGCAGCTCGTACTTCGCGGCCAGCATCTGGAAATGGCATTGCCAATTCTCCAAATCGTGCTGCACAGAACAAGGCTTCTAATATCAATGGCGTGCACAAGAGTCCTCGCAAGCCTATGGGAGGGAACGTTTCTAGAAAGACCGTTACCCCACAACAGCTCTATGCTATACAGCAAATGAACGCTACAGCTGGAAATAGAGGCGATACATCTATTACAAAGACCACTTGCTCTCGAACGACTGGCTCTACTCAATCGCCGAACATTGAAAGCGTTTCGGCTAGAGGCACCCCAGTCCAAGGCACCTCTACAAGCGGCAAACAAAATCAAGACTCGGATCCTTCATATGAATCGAGCAACTACGATGACTTTCTTAACTTCGACTTCGACGAACCTGAGGCTCTAATCAACGCGGCGCCATGCCTTTCGTGCAACCAGATCAACGATCACAAACCAGATTGCATCTCCGTCGGCTCATTCATCGATGACGTTATGCCTCTCAGCGAGTTCGCCCCATGTATGGACTGCGAGGGTACATCGTACCACAGGCCCGACTGCAACCTCGCAAACATTCCGTCCATGAACCCGAATATACTCCAACTTCGGAATTTGAGCGATCTGACGAAGAGGAACGACCCCGAGCAATGGCGCGAGCATGAGTGCTCCTTACCACGACCGCCGCCAGTGGAGCTCGAGCTCGAATCCACAGCGGACTGGATTGCGGGCATGACCGAGGTGCTCAAGAAAGAGAATAGCTACGCGAACGATCCAGATCTTGAAGGTCTCTCCGATGAGCAAAAGATAATGCTCTGGGGTATGAAGCAGATCGGTGCCACGATCATCTATCCGAACGGAGAGGTTTCGAACACCATGTTCGACCATGAATGGGACGACGATAGCAGCACAGCGGCTCCCGGGCTCACACCCGACGGTGCCGCAGACGAATCTTGCACAGATGAGCTTGATGATTCTGGAGCCGACTGGGACCAGATACACAAGGAACAGCTTGCTTCTATCACAGCGGCGGATTGGGCAACGGTGATTCCTCGATGGGATAAAAAGTTAGACATCTGTCCAACCTGCGACCAAGTACTGCTGGACGCAATGGATATACAGATGCATGCTTGCTAGGTGTTGGAGCGGAATATGCTTGGGATTGGATTGCGCGAAGCGTGATTCCGTGCATGGGATAAAAAGTTAGCCATCTGTGGAACCTACGACAGAGATGCATAATTTCTAGGCGTTAAAGCAAGGTTTGATTAGGATTGTCAGAGCTTGAGAATTGGGTCGTCTCCGTTCTTGGACACGGATCTCAGTGTCTAAAAGTTGATTAATAGAGAATCCAAAAAGTTACTCAATCTGCTCGCTCACCCACACATGTCCCCATCGCGAATCAAAGCCTTGACCCCTCCTTCTTCCCCTCCCCAAGCAACTCATAAATCCCCCTCTCAAATCCCCTCGCCAATGCCGCAACCTTCCCATCCCCCGTTGGCAGTAACTGCGCAGCCCACAACCCACAAACCCCCGTCTCCCGATCAGCCCACCACGTCAAATTCGGCAGCCCGCCCCAACACATGGTCCCCTTTTTCTTCCCATCGGGCGCATCCCCGGTGATTAGCAGCCCGCCTAAGCCCCAGTCCTTGCCGACTCCGCGCGCCGTGCCGCCCATGGCGTTGTTCATCCACTCGTCCTGCAGGACTAGTTCGAGAGCCTCGCGAGAAGTGGGATTTAGCTGCGGGCGGAAGAATTCTTGGATGGTTTCGGGTTTGAGGATGGTTGCGGTGGTGGGAGAGTCGGTGGTGGTGGTGAGGAGGGCGTGCAGGATTTTGAGATAGGAGGGTGCGCTGGTGAAGATGCCGTCGCCTAGATTGGGAGGGTGGGAAGTTAGTCACGCTCATCTCGTCCAGAGGGAGGCGTTTGGTACACCTTATCTCAAACATTCAAGTCCATGCTCTCAAACCCAGGCATATACCGACTTATTTTCCACCCAGAAAGTTAAAAACTCACCGCCCATGCACACTATCCTCTCCTTAGCATCCCCATAATACATCTCCCCACCCTCCCTAAACCCCACTTTCCCATCTTCTTGTCGGAAACTTATATCCGCCATCCTCTCCCGTAAATCCGGCCGAGTCGAGGGGAAAAACGTCATATCCGTGATCCCCAACGGCGTCCATAGATTCTCCCTCATGTACTCTTCCAGCGTCATACCGGTGATGCGTTCGAGAAGGAGGCCTGCAAAATCAATACCGGGGGCATACATCCATCCCTCACCCGGCTCGAAGATCATGGGCGCGACGTAACGGTCGAGGACTGTGGAACCGGCGGGAGGGCGGGGGGCTTGGGCCATCCATTTTGCAGTGAGGGGGGAGAGGATGTGGTAGACTAGACCGCTTGTGTGGTGCAGGAGGGTGCGCAGGGTGATAGGTTTGGTGTGCGGTGTCGTGATGGGGGTGCCGTCTTCGCGGAAACCTGTGAGGATGGGGAAGTCTGCGAGTTCGGGGATGTGCGTGTAGATGGGGGCGTCGTAGGTTAGGAGGCCGCGTTCTACGAGTTGCGCGAGGCAGATGCTGGTTTGCAGTTTTGTGCAGGAGGCGGTCCACATTATTGAGTTGAGGGCTAGGGGGGTTTGACGCTTTGAAGGGTTGAGGGTCGAGTGGCCGAAGGCTTTGTTGTAGGTGAAGGATCCTGTGTTGCGCTGTCAGTTGCGATAGGTCTTAGCATGAGGGGACCGTTTGAAGGTGGAGGGAATTGGAAAGTCGAATGAAATTACCATCTCTATTCGTAGCGACGAGGACACAGCCGGGGATGTCGCCGTTTGTGATGGCCTCTTCAATCGCTTTTTCGAAGTCTGCCATTTTGCGGGAGAAGAAGGCGGTATTTGATGCGGATGTTGAAGGAGTAAAAGTGGTGTAAGAGTTATCAATTCAGGTTGCAGATGGCTGCCTATATAGAGCTAAGCTAGTCCTATTTAAGTGTAAACAACCGCCATGAACGATTGCCTTAGTGAGAAAGGGCCATGCCTCTTGCGGTAGCAGGAAAGTGGGAAATAAGCGCACGGACCACTTCACCCAAACCTCACCTCAGTTTTGGTGAGAGGGTCCGTGCGCTTATTTCCCACTTTCCTACCACCGCGAGAGCATGCTTTCCCTCAACAGCGGAATTAGACAGTTGGGCAAATCCTTGGAAAAGCTTGCCCAACGGTAACCGCACTCGGAATTTGTTGCTCTGCATGTTTTGACAAGAGCATGATTCCATCTAGCGGCGGGCAGCGAGCGCGACAGCTGCCCGTGCAGACTGTACAGGTCACACTAGCCCTGGCTCGGTGCTGCCCGACCGTCAAAAGTCGAAAAACTTCAATCGTTACTCAAGTCTCGAAGGGCCTTATCGGATGTTTCAGCCAAATGCGAGATGCATAATGATGTGCTTACTGAATACTCCTTAGCAGTATATTTCCTTTCACCAGGCAGAAAACTCACCTCCAAACGTTCCAGTAGGGTTTATCGCAGCATAATTGAGGGACTTATCCAAGTGCACAACTCTTACTCGACGCTTGCCACTGAGGCCAAGCATGTCGGATACCGTGTCCTTGTCCCGAAAGATTAGTCGGTAGCATCCAGGACGATCCGTAGCAAGCAGGCAACGACGTTGGAAAATGGTAGAATAGAAGGAACCGAAATTCGACTTCGTGAGCATAGAGGCAATGCATTTATCGAAGATAATAGATGTGCCTCCAATAAAGCAATCGGTACTCTGGTGATCTTCCGTTTGTTTAGATGACCCCGATCGCAGTATCGCGCTGGTTTGGTAAAATTTTCTAGACTTCAAGGAAACATGGTGCTGTAGCTTCCTTAAAGTGTCATCGTTGCAATTCTAACCAGACCAAAGTTCCCTTGTGTTGCTATCCGTGGTGGATCTCCATAAACGGCGCCAAAGCTCCGAGACTCCGTTTCACCAATTTTGCCGGTTGAAAGGAGACCTTCAACCACGGTATCGCTACCCACAACCCGCGATGCTAATGCACGCGGCCTCATCCCGTTTTGGAGTTGGAAGAGCCCAGCAGCCAGAATTGCAGTTCTCTTGTTCCCGGTCGCAAAAACTGGATTCCTAACCAGGTTCGATGCAAGGGTTGCCGCTAATTGATTCAGATCTTTTACTTGCCTGCACACCTCCTGCTTGATGGGTAGGCCCAATATATGAACCAACAAGGCTTCATCGTGAACGCGGCTGTTGACGGACCCTTGAATGCGCGCATTGAGTAACCTGATTTCAGTTGCAGTAATAAATTTCGTTCGACGAAATCGGAATGGATATATGAATCGTTTACACGAAGGCATCAATACGGCCTGTATGGGGAGGGTGACACGGAAGGTAAGGTCCGTCGTGCGGGTAGGGCGGGCGTGCTCCGGTCGATCCAGCCAACGTTTTCGTGTCGAGAATAATGTGGGAAACTATGAATACGCAGTGCATCGGGCTTAGTGCTGGAGTCTGAAACGTGATGCTGCACGCAGCCGCTTGCGTCAAGATCATCGCCAAGCGACCACACACGTAGATTGCGCCAACCTTAGAGAGACCGCATTGGTGCAAGCCTATGTGAATGTGGTTGGCCCATAAGTACGCCTGTCAGTAGTGTTATTAATATCCATTGGCTAGGCAGCCGGTTTCCAGCCGGAACCACGCAAATGGATGCCTGGTGCGCTATGTAATGACCACAGACTTTCCCAAAGATTGCTTCCCAATCTTATCACATTTGATTATACAATTTGCACGAGGTTCGTACTTGCAGACTTAATTCCTAGCTCAAGACTTAGTAAGAATAGAACCCCAAAAATGCCTCCTCAGAGGGAAAAGTGCACGCAATATCAGATTCGATACACATGCGGCCACTCCCTTAATAGCGAATTCGTCAAGTGCAAAAAGCACGAAAGTACGGACCAGAAGCGCCCGGGAGTAAATTATGAAGAAGAGAAGCAATCCACCCACAAATGCCGCTCGTGCAATCAAAGCGAATAAAATGGTATGGATATCGCACAGCATAACATTGGCTCAGATTGAGGTTTTAGCGTAGGAAATCCACGACTATGGCCTGTCAAGAACCTGTCTCCGACCAAGGCTTCCCCCATCCTTCTTCATCATTTAGTGCCTTATCAAGCGCATCAATCTCTCGCTGTTGTAGTGTCGCGAGTTCAGCATCTGAGAGATCGGTATCTAGCCTTGAGTTTTCAAAATCAATGAATCGAGGGCCGCTTGCCGTTATAATAATGTTGAACTTGTTGAGGTCCCCGTGAACGCAGCCATAAGAGTGTAATTTCTGAAGGCCGTCTCTGCACTGGTCATAGTCACCTGGCTCTGCGAAGCGCCCTTGCAGTTCTTCACAGACAAACCCGATTATCTGCTCTTTACTCCTTTCGAACACGTAGCTCAACATCAGAGGAATCAACGAGCAACCGCGGCTTGAGAGCACTGTCAGGGCTTTGATTTCTTGCGTAAAATATGGGAGCTCGAACTTGAATGGGCAAAATTTGAATATGCGTCGTTGCGATTGGAAATGTATGAGGGAGACGCGGTTCTTGTATCTATGCCTGACGTCGAGATCAAGAACATTTAGACGAGGAAGATCTTTTAGAGGGGTGCCCAAGGGTATGGAATGTGGCGTCCATTCGTTTTCGGTCGAGTGTACTTTGCCGTTATTTTTGGAGACCGTCAAGGTAATCCAGGAGCGATTCCAGGTATTTACCACAAGGCTAAGCTCATGAATGATGGAAGGTCCGTAAGTGCGGCTATCCTCGCTTAGAATGTCCAAATCTTGAAGATGAACATAAACGACCGAGCTAGTATCCGCACGATCTCTACGAATTCGGTAGAAGCAATCTTTTGGGCCCATATCGAGTGATAGTAGAGTATCTCTTGGGTACGTATGGTTGCTCATTTTCGACCTCCCAGAACCCTGGAGCTTGTTCCTTGCCAATAGCTCGAAACATTTATGGATCGCAGCACTATTATGTGTCGAAAACGTACTTTTCATTCGCTTCTTTTCGTGGTATTCGATCGGGACGAACGAGATGGAGTGGGGGCGGGGTTGGCTAGTGGGCCAGCCGCGATGATGGCGGAGTTGGACGTTGGGGGAGGAGTCTGCAAGTAGCGCGAGAGTGGAGAGAGGAGGGATGCCTAAGGACTCGATTGTTTGTTTGAGAATGTTGCTGGGTTGGCGCGTACAGATTACTCAGATGGACGACGGGAAAGATGGCTGTGGAACGAGTGACAGTGACCCATGAAAACCAGTAGTTGGTAGTTCAGAAGAGATCCGAGCGTGGAGTTGGGAGGCTTGGTTGATTTGATCCTATACCGTTTCGAGGCATGGCAAGCAAACGGCGCCGCTCGGACCTTGGGTTGATCCGCTCCGCCCCGCTTTACCCCGGCCAACTGTCCTTCCCTGACCACTACCTCCATTTGCACCCGAGCTCATCTAGACAATTCTTCAATGGTTCTTATATTTAACGCAGACTTTGATTCTACCACCGGGGCACAAGCCGGAAATCCGGCACGTGACAACTAGCTGGTATACATGTAGGTTAGTACTCGGGCCGTAAGTAGATCACGTGCTGGATAAACGGCTCCTGATTTATCTCAAGCCACTGTTTAGTCGTGAGAATAGCTGGTCGGCCTCTGAATGTCGTCTTCTAAGCCCCCTTCTTCAGTACGCTCTCCCGCATATCAATCGTGAAGAAGCCAATCCAGTAGCCCTTGTCGGTCGAAAAGACTCATCAACAACAGCAGCCGAGCCAGCAGCCGAGCAGGCAGTCAGTATTATTCTCCGGATGCGTTCAAACGATCCAGTTGGACGCTCGATTGTCTTTACGGCCGTCTCATATGTCCTTCCCCAGCAGCCAGGACCGGTTACTTCCACTTCTGCGGACCTCGTCCAGATAACGCGACACAGTCATCTGCGGCGCTCTCTACGCGATGTAGGCACCGCCTGCGTAATGGCTAGAGGCATGAAGTCAAAGAACATGCAGTAGCTCGATCGCGTCGTCTTCGTCGGGCTCAGTGTTTGACATGGAGGGAATATTTTCCTCCATACTCCTCCATCTGCTTCACGGAGTCTCCATGGAGTGGGCACATACCTAATTTAAGTCCGTGCCAGCCTTCACATGAAAACTGAAGGTAGTTTGGGCCCCATATATAGAGTACCAAAAAACCTCTATGCAATAGGAGTATTTACTTCGACCTTTACTAAGGCGGGGAAATCCATGGAGTGCCCTCCATCCATTTGGAGGAGCTAGAGCGAGAGTTAAAAGAGGTGGCCCCATCCATGCCAAACACTGGTCGGGCTTAGAGCGCTACATCTCTAGTTATAGATACTGGATGTATAAGACTATTAACAGATCCCAAGCTCTTCTTGCGATTAAGCTAATACGATCTCTTTCCACGTAGCATCCTTAAAAGCCTCTCGAAAAACCTTTCCTAACCCCACTCGCTCCCATCTCCCGTCCTTCCACACAATTAGCAGAACATAGAACAGATCCCACTCCGACTCTTCCCGCTCTTTTGGAACATAATACGACCAAGTTTCACACTCTTCATATGTAAATTTCTTCGCCTCGGAGAGGGCAATGAACTCCTGCTTTGCTGTCTTCATCTTGCTGATCCACCGACTATCAAGTACAATGGATCCACACCAGTCGCTGAATGTGTCTGCGACGTTGCATCGAATCAAGCTAGTAGCTTCCAAGTTATGCGACGGACATTGAACGTACAGAAATGTATGCCAAGTCCAGAACTGCAAGATTGGCATCAACGGGTGCCTCGAGTTGGAGTGATCAGCAAGATAAGGGGCAATGACGGGGGGATATGGGTATTCACTGAGTGTGATCTGGAATGAAGGTCTGCTTTCAGTATGCTCAGGTTCTACCTTGCTATCAGGCTGGAACGCTAAGTCATGGAACTGTCGCTCTGCGCTGTTGATAGATATCCGATGAAGTGGACGTGATCCTGTGGTCATGGATTGTCGTCGATTTGGACGTGGTCCTGTGCGATAGGAGTCTTGCCGAGGAGAGGGATGGTCGTGCCGGAGCATGTGTCTTTCAGATGGTACCTGCACGCTTGGCATAGGTCGTGCCGCATACTGGGTGCGAGTTCTTCGCCCCTCCACGAATCTAACGGACCTCCTCCTCTCCAAGTCCTCATCCCTCCTCCTCCTCTCCAAGGCCTCATCCCTCCTCCTCCTCTCCCAGGCCTCATCCCTCCTCCTCCTCTCCAAAACCTCATCCTTCCTCCTGTCCAAGGCCTCATCCCTCCGCTCTCTACTTTCTCCGCTATCGCTGGTATTGATATGGATTTTCCGCAGATTGGTGGGGTGCAAGTCATGGTCACCGGAAGGTGGAGTTGTTGCCGCTTCCGATTGGGACGCAGATCTTTGCACTTCTGACGCACGTGGAATTTCAACACGTAAATTCGCAGACATATCGGAGGGAGAGACGTGAACTCCCAGAAAGACTTTCGCGAGTCGAATAAGTGCAGACAAGATATCTATCAGGAAACGGCCAATCTCATTGAGGTACACCAGGTTCAACCCGGTGGATAACATCGAAATCGCTTTTGTTGTAGCGTCAGCGAGCGGAGCTTGATTCTGCTGGGATTCCATGAGCTTATCTACCGTTCCATGTAGCGCAGGCTGTGATTGTGGCATTGATTCATGCGTGGATCTCCCTTGGTATATGGTCTCTGTCCGCGTATCCACATGCGTCGTTCGGTCAGCTGGTTCGTCCATGGAAACAACATTCTCTGGGTCGCCGACAGCATCAATGGGAGAACCTGATGAACGATCCGACGAGGTGTCTGATACTGATGGCGACGAAGAGCGTGAAGATAGCTCGGGGCGAACAGTATCATGATGGTTAGGTGAACTCGGGTTCGTAGGCGTAGACGTACGGTCATTGGCATAATTCAGGGTTGGAGGTGCGGCATACCTATGAGGAGGAGAGCCAGCATATCCAGGAGTCGGAGGGGCATATCCAGGATGAGTCGGAGGGGCATATCCAGGGTGAGTCGGGGGTGCAATATACACAGGAGGCGGAGGTGGTTGACGACTGATGCCGAAAGTAGATATACGTTTACCCCGCTGCTGTCTTTGGAAAAGCATTGAGCCGCTGGAGCGACTCGCGCCATAACCTTTCCATTTTTCTTGTTCGCTGGCATCGACTTCCCAATAGGCTGGATCCCACAGTGGACGAATATCTCCATTTCCATCCCTGATGTGCCATCTGATCCATGTGCGCGTTTCTAGCCATTCATTGACATTATCTAAGCAGCCTTGATGCATGTCTCGTCGATATCCAGCGGCAGCCCCGACCCATCCACTCCAGCTCCAGCTAGGAAACTCAATGGTTTCCCTTTGAGACGCATTGTCTGCTGCTATTCGGCGCTGAACTGGTCGGGGGTGGTCCCAGAGCAATGCAAGGTCGAAGTGAGATGTGGGTAATCCGAAGATGAACGGAGCGTTCATCGTCTGCCTCATGAGATTCGCCACGCCACTAAACGCAGCAAGAATGTCTTTGTCCTTAGTAAGCTCGCGCGCCGTGTAAAGCTCAACCGATTTCATGTAAACCCAGATCGATCTCAGCGGCAGTTGTCTAAATGTCTGCAGAGGCGCATCCATGAAATCAAGTGACCAACCAGCGCCTTCTCGATCCGCATAGATATCTTCCGACATACCAGTGGAACGACATTGAAAGTAGACTCTACTACCCGTAAATATGAGGCAGCGCCGCGAAAGTAGTCTTTCTTGAAACGTCCATGCACGGGTATTCCATTTGGATGATTTGATATACATCTCTGGTGGTCGACTCACCATTAGTCGTACGTCTTCTGTACAGTTGGCGATGTGCTGGTCTCCGCTTCCGGTTCCTGTAGCTTCGTCCATAGCTTCTAGTCCTGTTGACGCATTCGAACCGTCTGCGGCACATATGGTAAAAACCGCGTTACCGTATATGAGATCCATCTTGTAAGCGTTTAGTGTCCAGGATCTCGCGCTATCCTGTATGATGCAAAGCGAATCTACCCACAGATATTGGAAACCAAGACGGCGTACAAGGTCGATAGCATCTTTTATGACTTTGGGTAATTTGTGGAACACCTTGTCGAGACCGCCATGCATGCGATGTTCCATTACGTTCTCTAACAGGGTTCTGTAGGATGGAGTGTCACCCCATACATAGCTCAAGGCAACGTATTGCGGGACTTTGTGTGCCGGTGGTAGGTCGAAAGGAGCACGGTTAGGGTTATTGATTGAGGCGGGTTGCGGTAGTTGCGTCAACTGCATGTTAAGTACGTCGATCACACCAAAATAAGCGTGAGTTGTCATCGCGCGAAACAGAGTTTGTGACCTCTCCTCCCAGTAAGGTGTGATGCAAGGGCCCTGATGCTTCTCCTGACATAAGTCAATCCAGCTCTTGACCCGTGCCTGGATATTCCCGCGAAGGCCGATCTGGCGCCCGAGAAAGAGAAGATTCGGATTCCATACTCTTTCTGCATCAGATGCCGTAATCAGTCTTTCGGATGCAACAAATACAAGATAGGAGTCTTTAAGCTGGCCATGGCTCCATCTCACATGAATTCGGCGCGTTAAACCACGAGGGGATTCGCGCTTCTCTGTTGGGGCTCCTGTGTCGTCTTGATTTTCAAACATCTCCCGGCCGTCAACCTCCCAGCCTAGGGTACATATAGCTGACTCTAGATCTGTCAATGCATATGATCCGCGATCTACATCACCTTGTTTGTTCGCAGTCGAGCGGAGCAAGAGATCACAAAGGCTACAGCCCGCCTTGCTAGTCGTTATGATTTCTCCGAGCGTTCCGAAGCGAGTGGGAGCTGTCGTAGACATGAGACGGAAACTCGTCGGTTTAACAATTTCGCGAAGCGATCGAGACTGTACGGTAAAGCATTCAACGCTGAGACGAAGCGTCTCACATCTCGAACACAAATACTTCAGACACATCAGTAAAGGTTTCTCTGAGATACAACTGCAGACAGGCTTCGTGTGCGCTGCTTTCATTCGGCGAGTGAATTTAAGACCTCAAACGGCTGATAGGACTCACCGGAGCTTTGTGGTTTCCGTTGACCGTATGTTGCATGACTCTAGTGGTGGCCCCGCTGTCGGCGGACTCGGCTCCAGCCACGGTCTGAGTGTTTTCTTCGCCATTCACGCCTGCCATTGTATCAGTGTGACTTCTCTGTAACCTCGTTAAGATGCTGTCTGTATTGAAGTCGCCTTATCAGGACATGAGTAAGGACGTGAGGAAGGCTCAGCTGGAATCGATGGATCTTGCCAAGGGCTGAAAATGCACGCGATGAAGGGAGTGCACCCCTGTCACGTCGTCGTATAAGTCCAAAAAAAGAGGCTGGATTTTCAACACTCCCAGGTCTATTCAATATGCCTTCCATTGTTATCAATAACTCTAGTATATGTACTTGGAAAATTCTCAGTATTTTTAATCTAGCTCTGTTCTTCCTATACGTACTAACGTTATAATTTAGATATAAAAATATGCAGCTGCGTTGTAAAACGGTGATGATCGCGATTTTCGTCCGTAGAATGTGGCTACTCTCGGCTTAGGTAAGCCACCGCCATGTGTTCACAGCTGCACGTAACCCATCAGTTTTTTCATACGTATCATCTACAAGCTCCACTGCTTAATCCACTTCAAAATAACCCTCGTAGCATCCGCCTCCTTACAAGTTGTAGTATTCGTATCCTCATTCCCAAACTCGCTCATCCACCAGTGCTCAAACTTCTTGTATCGATAATGCTGCACAGTCTCCCCCCACTTAAACGTCTTCACATCGCCACCACAAAGCGTCGCCGTCTCGTTCTTCTCCTCATCAAACCCATCACGATCAGCCCACGCATTCACATACGCCGGAATATCCGTTGAGTTTGCATTTCTGCGCTTATTGAGGCCGCCGTGGTATTTGATGGTGTCGTCTTCCACGCCGTGGAATTCGAGGAAGGGGATGGATTTGCGGGACGGTGTACAGGGAGGCGGCTGTTGGGTCGTTGTGTTGAGGTACCAGGCTCCCGAGACGGCGGCGAAGGCGGCGATTTTCTTGGTTGCGGAGGCGTCGCAGGCTAAGAGGCCGGTGAAGCCTCCACCGTTGGATTTACCGGTGGAGTAGATTTGGGAGGTGTCGATGCAGTAGTTGCTCTCGATGTGGTCGATGATTTCAAGAGTGAACTTCACATCGTTGATGTAGGCGGGTGCTTCGATGTCGCCTTGCCATTGGTAGGCTTTGGTTCCTACCTTCTATTTTGCGGGTTAGTGGTAAGTTTCCGCGCTTCAAGTTGATCACGTTGACGTACAGGGATACCTTGAGGGTACACGGCGATTCCGTCGAAGCCGTAGGATGCATTTGAAAATTGGGAAAGTCGCTCTTGATAAGACGCCGTTTGGGTACGGCCATGGAAGGATAGCATAAGTGATACTGGGGTGCCGGACTTGTAAGATTTAGGGACATGAATGCGGTAGTTGCGAAGGCTGATCGTGTCGTTGATGCTGGTACTGTCTATGGTAACGTCTTTGGAGACACCGAGTTTGACATCATCTGGAAGCGTGGTTTTGCTGCATCCGGAGCTCTCTGCGGCGAGGACGCTGGTGGCGAGTGTGGAAAGAGCGGCGACGGTGGAAAGGCTCTTCATGTTGAAGAGTGGTGAATGAACGAGTGAAGAACTGATATGTCGGAGAGTGGGAGATTGAAAGGTTATATACTTTCTCTTCTCATACTCTACGAGGCTGTACCACGGGCTAATATCCGGAAACGCGAACTCTTTATCCCATGCGCTGCATCATCAAAGCAAATCGCGCAGTTATCTTCTTGACCTGCATCCGGTAATCAGAAGAAGCTTACACCGCCCAGCGCTCTTTGGAGGGGTTTTGATGATGGGAATTATACCAAACCTTGTCGTATGATGCTGATCAGTGCGATGCTGACGGTCACCAGCTGCGGAATGTTCCACTATACTGATACCGCTGTAACCAACGAGCTGTAAGCCGGAACGAGATGGTTAGTGGTCGAATGACGCGAATTAAGTGGGTAATCCGAGGTTCAGTGGCCCGATGTTGAGCGAAGCTTATAGATTCACCCATTAAGTCCGCTAGAACTTGTTATTTTCGAACCATGCGTGAATAGTGCTCACTGCATGTGCGTAACTAGGTAATTTTCTCCAAGCCAGCAACACATCAATGCTAAGCGGTGAAAACTTTATGGCATAATACCTAGTTGGCTCTATCTTTCTAAATATTTAAAGATGACTTCACTTTACAGCGATAAGAGAGGAATATAGCCCACAAGTGCTTGAGATTAATCTGGCCGCGCTGTACGTGGTACGAATTTTAATATCACGAGACCTTGTCAATCAACATCTCTAAAAGCAACTCTGCTGCCATCAGACGGACAGGGCTGACGACAGCAGGCCGCTGCTGTGAAGACTGATCGGCTATAACGGGACGGCATCGGAGTCGCAATTGGATGATTTTGTCCTTTTTTTTTTTAACCAAACTAAACTATAGAAAGCGTTGCCTGAGTATCGACATATGGCTGTACACTCTTTAGCAGACGTATCCCTACCATGTCTACATGACTAGGGGTGGCTGATGCAAATATCGTATGGTAAAGTCAAAGTACTGTGACGCTTCTCAGTTCTGTGATGGAATGCTCACTTCGAACCCCTCGTGCTTGCATCTTCGTAGGAACTAGAAGTATAGCTCTCGCAGTAGCGAAATTTAGGAAGCCTTATCCTTCTTGCAGAGGACAAGCATTTACGGTGTTTGTTTCTTCCCGGACTACCATTCCGTTCGAAGCATGGAAAAAGACTTTCTAGTCCATGGGTTCATTGCTGAATCTAGTCTATAGGGAAAATGTATGGTTCATGCTTTGCCGTCAGAGAACTGCACAACAGCCCATTTCCCACTCCACGCCCACTTCCTCGCACCGCTATCACCGCCGCCTCCCTCAGTCGCCTTGATCCTCTCATCCTCTCTCTCCGGTAGGCCGACTACAACATCCGCTTTGCAAGTCCTCAGCGCGAGCACACGGACCCCAGAGCCTGGACCAAGCGGACCGATGGCCTTGGTGAAAGGTGTGGTTGCTGCCCACGCCGCCTGCGCATGTTAGTCAGAGTTATAGTAGTACAAGCATTGACTCTCAGGGTACTCACATCAGCGGTTAATTTCCTGTAGTTCAAGTCACCCTTGAAGATGACGAGCTCGCTCTCCTTCAAGTCCTCGTGCAGGCTCGGATCCGACTTTGGTAAGCGCCAGAAACTACCACCCGCGGACCAGAACAGGTTCGGTCGGAGGACTAGTTGGCCTTCGGCATGAACGCGACTCCAGTGCTCAAAGAGAAATTGAAGGTCTTCTACTTCGGATTCCGAGAGCGGTACCGATGTCTTACCAGCATGCTTCTCGTCGTCCGAGATCGCGCTGTAGAAGGACTGCGGGTCGGCGAGAGCTTGAATCAGTGCTCCAAAGTCTTGGGGAAGCACGTCCGAGACAAACCATGGTATTGACTTTGGGTGGAAGACGACGGTGGTAGCGAGGCCGGAAGCGAGTAGATAGCCAGCTAGGATGAGGTCGACGAAGAGTTCGAAACCGGCGTTGTCGAGCACAATGTCAACTCTTCGCTCGTTCTGTCCAGATTTCTGAGCTGCGGACAGAATCTTGAAAGCCTTTTCCAAGTCATTCACGATGATGTTCTGCTCTGCAGCTTTCCGTGCCTGGGAACCCTGCAACTTCTGAATATCCTCGTAGGTGAGGTTCGTCAAGAGCGATAGGTCGGTAGCATTCCCCCATAGACATATCTCGCACATCTCCATGAAGAGGATCTTCTCTGCCTCCTCTAGCTCATCTTGTGTGCTTGCACCCTTGATGGTGTGCTTGGACTCGAGTTCGGTGACGATGCTCTTGTAGCGGCCTGCGAGCTCGACCACGGCGGGACGCGAAGACTTGAATGTAGCCATCTTTTGGCGTGCAAAGATGTCATAGGATTTCCAGTGCTGGGTACGCTTGAAGATACTCGAGACACGTCTTCCTCAAACTGTCAGCCTTTCTTCATAACATCGCATATCCGGATATGGCTTTGCGTACCGGTAGAGATAGCACTCTGAGTATAGCCATGGTACTTTATGCCAGGTAGGTTTTCCTAAAGCCTCTAATTCCTTGTTGTAGTCTGCGACATCCGGCTCGCCGTCATCTTCGATCGGGGTGAGCCCACGATCGTGCTGGAGCTCGTACTTCAGTTTCGCTAGCTCGGCAACGATCGCCTTCCCCTCCTTAGCCTTCTCTTCGTCCTTGATTTCGTAGGTAGAGCGATGCACGTCATCGATGCCTTGGGTGATGATGATGGGCCATCGTTCGCGCGCCGAGGTGTGGGCGAAGGAGGTCGGGTCGCTGGTGTTGTACTGGGCTTGAAAAGTCAGCATATCAAATGAGATGGAAAAGGCTATGCATACGTGTCTTTGGGTCTTGATCCATTGTCGCTAATTCCACGAGTTTCCTCTCTCTGGACTTATATAGGGTGGGAGAGGCATTATTTAGACTTTTTGACAGGGGTTCCGTTCAGCCTTATCCTTATCGATAACACTAGCCCATTGAGTAACCTATCCGACATCTGATACTACAACCAGGCATTATCCGATCAGCGCACGCACTTGTCATCGACCACGCAAAACACACCAGCAGCTGGCAACACGCTTACTGGGTCATACTCAGTAAAGCGCATTCAGGTGTGTGTCACGACATGGAACACCCCCAACTCAAGCCGATACATCTTCCTCTCGAGCTCGTCCTCAACATCGTCACCTGCTCTCTACCGAAGCCGGACGTCCTCCTGGCGCCGTCGCATCCAATTACGCAGCTGTTGCTGTCCTTTACGCTGGTTTGCAAGGAGACAAAGAGATTGGCTGATCGATATTTGCTGAGGCATTGTGTCTATCTGTCGTCTGAAACGCGTTTGAGCTCGTACTTGTCGATGATCCCCGACAGAAGACCTGAGCTGAAGAATATTACCGCACTATACCTCGCACCTTTGGGGGATACCCGCGATGACCGACCGACGGCGATATTGGTCCGTGAGCTATTCAATTATGCCTGTACAACGCTGAAACGAGTTATAATCGACATTCCCCTACGAAGTCTGTATCCCGACGAAAGCTATATGGGGGTCAGGAGAATCCTTCGCGAAGGATTCCAACGACTAGAGTATGTATCTCCTAGACCTTGGAATCAATGGATACTTCTCTGGGTGCGCATCGCTGACTTCATGCAGAAATCTTGAAGAGGTCGTCAGCGTGAGAGATGAGTTCGTTACCCCCCACAAACTGATCGTAGCCGACCAGGCGACTACGAATGGCACAATATGTGCTGATAACCTTGTGAGCAAGTCCCGCTAACTTCATCGCCTGTTACTCAGGCTTTACTTGGACTTACGTGAAACGGCCGATGAGGTTTCGTTTTGGACGAACTTTCCCAAGCTGCGCCGATTAGCTGTGTACGTATATGCCTCAATGCGGATTGCTAGCAGTCAATGAAACCCATCTTGACAACTAGAACCCGCAAATTTCTTGGCGGCTCGGAGGTTGCATTCACAGCAGCTCGTGCTCTACGTAGGAAAGAAGGATTACACAGCTGCGGCTCAAAGCAACGTCTACTGTCATCCTTCTGAATGAATGTTACTGACTTCGCATCTCAACTTCAGATACAATCCCATGGTCGATTCCGATTTCTGGCGGGACGTCTCGAAGATGGAGAAGCTCGAAACCCTCGTCTTAACACGCGCCGACAATCTACGCAATGGTTCAAACTTCAAAACGGAATATTTCGCGCACTGTAATCGTCCACTCAAGGTCCTGCTGGTCAACGTCGATGAGCATCAGGTACGGTACGGGAACCTTCGGCGAGGGAGGTGGAATGATGTCGACCCCAAGAAAAAGATGACCGTCTTCACTTATACGATTCCGCTGTTCATGGACGACAACACCACCGAGGTCTGTCAAGACTATATTCGGATAGGGTACGTGGGTGCTGCTGCAATCTGAACCAATAGAACATGTCATCCCTCTGACTGAGCTTTGCTAACTTTATATCGCCGTCATCTAGGGCAGAGTACGGCACGCTGTGGGACTGGGAGGGCGAGGCAATTCCTCATCCACCGATATTCGCGCAGCTGGTGCCTTCGGGAGCGTAGTGTATGGTTCTATCTCGAAGTTTAGTAACGCTTCCCGCAGTCTCTGCGTGAAGAGTAGCGAGGCAATTCCTCACGTCGTACGACTAAGGTACAGAAGCAGATAGGAATTAATTATTATTGCTTTTCTGCTGGTATTGATATGTAGTTTTTTCCGAGGCATGCCCTACTGCTTTGTAGCCGTTGCCGCACCCTTACCGTCTATCATCTCTTTCTGCTTCTTCCCCACAAGCTTGTTCACGAAGTCCCCAATCTTCTTGCTGAACGAGCCAAGGCCCATTTGTTTCGCTGCCATTTCGGCGGCGGTGCCGGACGTTTTGGCTGCGTCTTTGTGGTGGGTAACGGTTTCTTGGTTGAGCGCCATTGCGAAATCGCGACGATGTCGGGTGGGTGAATATGCGGTTGGGGGTAACTGAATGGGCGGTTAGCAGGGATCAGAGGATTTGAGAAGAGAAGGCGTACTTTATGGAAGTAAAGGTACCACTGAAGGAATGCTGAGGTTGCGGGCGTATGAAGAGGAGGTGCGGGGCGACGGTAATAGTTGGTAGTTAATGAGTGTTGGGAATTTGCCGGAGTGAGAATTGCTTCAACAAACACAATGTTTGGCTGAGGACATGGAAGTCTTTTATACAAGTTATTATTCTCTTTCTTCGTCTACCGTTCCTTACTGTATTATCTTTTACGAACGCAATTTCAATGCGCCCACCTGCCTTGGCTCAGCTGCTGCGTATTCCTCGTATAATAGCGCCACTCTCCTCGTATTTGCTAGTGCTCATTTCCACAGGTCGAAAAGGGTGTGCATTGGATAGGAGATAACATTTCGAGAGGGGTAGGATCATGAGGTTGTGATAGTGGCGTGGAGTCTTCTCCTTGGATCAATAAGAGTTTGCCCTATTGGTAGGATTTCAAAGTACAAGCTAATTCCAAGTATCTGAAGCGGTCCTATGCGCTTTTCGCTTCTTTGCCGACCTATTACCATATATTCCTCGATGAAATACTCGAGAGTGGCTACCCTGGGAAGGTGATCGCATAAAATAGCGAAGTCGTGAAATCCGACTCTTCCGGTAAAGGGGTAACACGTTACCATTCACAATAACCTTTGCAAAGGAAATCACCGGGTCTATTTCACAAAATTTTCACTACTGGGAGAGAATAGTCAGAATGTGGACGGTGGCTGCGAGCTTTATCTAGGCTGTAGCCTCTAGGCACCTGAGGAGGCAGGCCGCGCACTCCGAAAGTCTTGTGCAGAGTCATGTCCTGAGCGTTTCGGGGAGGGAAATGAAGTACAATATAGGCTAGTAGCAAAAGGGTAAGGCTATTCTTGATTATCGCGTCACGCATTAGTTTGCCGTTTTTGATACGGAAGGACAGGCAGGGAAGCCGTTGTGTCTCTTTTAAAATAGGCACTAGAAAATATGTACCATGATATACGTAGTTTTCTTGGCCTGTTCTACAGGCTACCATACTTATCACAGAGCTCCCCATGTTCCCTCACTCACCACCACGTGTAGTCAAGATTTTCATTAATTCTCTGTAGCATGGCAGTTGAAAAGACAGTGTGGCGCAGCCTTTGACTGGACGACATCACGATCTCGAAGAATGGTACGTCTATATGAGCTTGTGTTCCAAACAGTGTATAAAGTACTGTGACACCCTAAGACAAGTGTTGTAGAGAATCTGTTATTGCGAACTGCGTAATCATCTGCACCACCCGCGAGCAGAGGGTATATAGGTCAATATTCCAAATACGGTAGAAAATAAGCTTAAAAGAGTAAGCAGCCCCCCTTTTACCCCTATCTTACCCCTCGTGTGCCCCTCATATCGTCACTTCCTTCCCCCACCTACTATTAAAAGGATAGTAAGGGGTAAAAGTGACGTTATGAGGGGTAAAGATAGGGGTAATGTGACGTTATTGACTATTTCTAGCCTAGTTACTACTCAATACAGAATACTGCTACAGATTACCTCTGTTTTCAGGTGGTGCAGATGATTACGCAGTTCACCAATATCCTATTTTAAAGATGTCGCTACCACGAGAGCCATTGCATACATGCAGTGATGCTGATGCTGATGACGAACGTGACGGGGCTTGCTGGAAGCTGAATGGTTTTGTGGCGTAAGTGGCTGTGCACATAGCTGATATCGACACCCCCGAGCCGCTTTCACTCTTTCCTCCTCAGTCCCCCCAAGTTTTCATTGTCACCTTAATCACTCATCCATCATTGCTTTATGCCCTCACACAGAGATAATTCAGCCATTTAACACTTTCTTCCAAAAACTTTAACCAGGTCGTTGCCCAACCAGTCATCGCCAACAACGTCCACTGGATCGTACCCAACCGGTCATCGCATTGATGCCTATGGTGTTCTCAGGGTTTTGAATTTCTACATCTCTTTCTTCGTTAAAAAGAGACTCTGTGAAGACTATTCGGATGATATGTTCTCCATAGCGGTCGCCATCATTCACAATTTTATTTCCACCACGCAATGACGTCGCAATTGCGAAACCCTGGTACCGAAGCGCAAAGCACTCCAAAAGATGACTCACTTCTTCGACTCAGAAGGGGTCTTACGTCCATCTCCTTACGTGCCCATCGACTCAAAAGGATCCGAAATCCGTGTGATCGAGATATATCCTGGAAAACACGATGATGTACTTGACATACATCTCCGGCAAGTACGACTACCAGATCATCCTCAATATCAAGCTCTTTCCTATGTATGGGGCACGGTAATGAGCCCACACAAAATACTCCTGGATGGAATTGAGACCTCCATAACTGCCAATCTGGATTGCGCACTCCGTCATCTCCGCAAAGAAAGCATAACAGCAACACTATGGGTTGACGCTTTGTGTATAAATCAGAATGATCTGGAGGAGAGGAGCAACCAGGTCCAGCTTATGGGTACCATCTACTCATCCGCCCATGAGGTAATGGTTTGGCTCGGCCCAGCCGAACACTATGACATATCGAAATTCGCGGCATATCTGAACGCTGACATGCCCTCAATGCTGGCCACTACGGCACAATATGTCGAATTTCTGGGCACTATTCTCGAGCATCCATGGTTTACACGAGTTTGGGTAGTTCAGGAGTTCGCTCTAGCGAAGCAAGATCCTATCATTTGTATCGGCATTCATCGTATACCGTGGAGTCGATTTTTCTTCTTGAGCCAAATGCTCTTTGGGAGCATGCCAATTTTCCACAAGCAGCTCGAATGCACTACTCCATCACGAACAGAACGAATGCATATCATGTATCGGAGATGGAGCTATCGACTTAACCGTCTAGAGAAACTGAGGAGAAGATCTTCACACGGGAGTACCCTCGCTGATCAGTTGGATGCTACTGCGGACCGCTCGGCTTCTGATTTACGAGATAAAGTCTTCGGATTGTTAGGCATTACTCTCTTCGTTTCCAGCCCAATAAGGGCCGACTACTCCAAATCGGTCCAGGAAGTGTTCTCAGAGGCTTCAGCTGTGCTTATCAGAGACTCGTTTCTTTGCACGTATTCGCATCGGCCGTTATATCTTCAACGGGACCAAAATAAACACCAACGGGTCGACATTCCCAAGTTACCCTCGTGGGTTTTTGATCTCACAATCGATACGCAAAAAGTGCCGGGAGGCAAAATCGGAATCGCTCGGTATAGCCTACCTGACGGCCTAGTTTCCAAAAAACGGCTGGCCATCAATTTGGAGAAGCTACCTCGTCCCATGCCATTCGTCAACTTTCCTGATGGGTATGAAACACTATATACCATTGGGAAATACCTTGGAACCGTTTGCATAACCTCTAGCAACCTACTAAGCGACTTTCTGACCACCTCAGGTGAGCGACTATTATCAGTGACAGCACTACGAAAGGCCTACGACACAATCGTGAAGCCTGCCAACATATCTGTTGATATGTTCGTAAAGGCGTTACAAGGAAACTCCGAGTGCGATAAGTCCCACGACTTTGAGCCGGCCTTTCGAAGGTTATTGAGTGAGTCACGGAATGCAGCTCGTACGACCCATGGGCTTGGAGACCAGTTTCAGAAAAGACATGCGAGAATTTTACGCTCATTATCATCTATTGCAGGTCAGTAGACCTTCATTGGTTCCAGTTTCCTTCCCTCTCTCTGTGAGGTTTACAGGATGAGGATCGGGGTTAGCTCTGGCGTTCGGTGCCCAACTCAACAATATCCAGAGTTTGAATAAGATTTTCTGACTTCTTGGTACAGCCAACCGTATTCTCTTCCTGACAAAGGAAGGCCACATTGGACTTTCCTACCATCCCGACTTCACTAATGGCATTCGGGTCGGCGACCACGTGGTGGCACTGTTTGGTATCAGCTTTCCTTTTCTACTTCGACCTATCAATGGGAAATACCAAATGGTCAATGTGGCTCACGTTGCGTGTCACGACTATACACAAGGCGTTGCTACTAATTTGAAATGGGGGAACCGGAAAGATCTAGAGGACGCAGGACTGGAGGAGTATGCAATTATTTGAGGCTTTCTTCCTTCAATCAACTCCCGTCGTAGAAATCATTATTCATATATTGCCTCCAGTAGAAGGTCTGGGAATCGTGGTGATCGGGCTGAGCGTCGAGCTAGGTTAAACGGTGAATCACGTGATCGAGTCTTCACTGCCTTCAATGTTGTGAACGTGCGTGCACTAGGAGCAGATGGTAATGCCTCTGTTGGGGAATGGTGCATATGTATTTGGAAAGCTATGATATTTTCACACTCGCCAATTCTAACTTCATACCATCTGCCCCCAAATGTTGCTCGATGTCGAAGCCCGTGTCCAATCCCACGATTCCGAAGCATGTCCTACTCCCGTGGATCTCTCAAAACAAACCCATGGCTCGAAGCCATCTTCTACCACCTTTTTCGTAAACGTTAATGCCGATAGCAAATACGCAGTTTCCGAAGCAAGAAAACTCCATGCCAGTCCTTCATAGAAAGCAGCGCAGACCGTTTTCAGCTCCGCATGCATTGCATAAAGCTCCCCGCTCAAACATTACACTGCTGCATGCACGATACCTAAATCGTTGCATGAAGAGTCAGATAGCAGCATGCATATGTACCCCTAGCCCAAGTGTTCCAAAGGATCTCGCAATGCATCGGACTACGGAGATGTGATACAGTGCAATCGCATCTCCCCTTAATCCATCTCGCATTCGCATGTGCGCATGAGTCAGTCGTCAGTTGTTGACCCAGAGTTGAGTAATGTATAGTCCAGTCCGCAGCATATACGTCTTACTTCTCAACCAGGCAAGACATTCAAAGATCCCAGGATCCTCCTCGAGGTTCTGTGTTGTTAAAAGTTACGATTGGGTGGTCTGCAATGCATATACTACCTCGAAGCACCATTCTCTCGGGACCCTGGTAGCTGAAGTAGTAACTATACCGATCATCTCCAACCCCTCCCAAAACCGGTTTCCCAGGCATATCTCCCCCATCCACTCCCATCCCATCTCACCCCAGCTCACCGACGTACAAACCTCCCCTTCAGACCTATCCCGCATATGCCCACCAAACCCTTAAATCCGCTTCCATCCCCACCTGCCTCCGTCCCAAGGTATTCCAAACGCCCCGAAAAGCCCTCCCGTCGGAAAAGGAAAAAGGCTGCATAATACATGATACATCCACAACATCTGGTTCCACCACACGGGGTCTCGTGTTCGGGGCGTTGAGGTGAGGGGCCGGGACCGAGTTTCCGGGACAGGCGGGAGGGAGGTTAGTGGACATGTATATGTGATACAGAAGCGCCAAAAAAGATGTGATTGTGCGACTGTGACGGCGGTTCCGGTTCGCATAGGTGGTTTTCGAGATGCTGTGGCCGGGGGCGGGGCGGCGTCACGCGGAGCGAGCGGTGGAGTGCGGGAAAGGGGGATTGGTGTGTGTGTGGAGCAGGAGGACGACCCGGGGGGTTGGGTCGCCGAAGTGGTTTATGGTAAATGTGCATGTTGTAGTACGATAATACGAGGTCGTGTGACCCGTGATCAGAAACCCGCTTCTGTAAGTGATGGATTCAGACGATATAGGATGTGGCGATCGACGCTTTTTTTGCGCTGCGTTTTGCGCGCATCGCCGACGTTTGGAAGAAGGGGGGCAGACAGGGCTTCGCTTCGTTGGATCCGGCGACGTGGGAATGGTGTGGTGGGACGAAAGCTCAGCTCGCGCCTTTTGAGTGGGCGCTGTGTATATTATGCATGCGAGATGGATTTACCGATATACCAACAGTTTGGAATCACTATTACACAAGGGGCTTGGAAAGGTTGTTCCGGTAAGTCCACATGCTGCGTGGCTCTGGCGTCTTTCATTCGCGTGTCTGGAAACGGATACGCACATGCACACAGGACGCCTGAGTACAGGACCCGGTACAGTGGATAATATTCAGTGTGGCTTGGATGGGTGTTGGGGGGATGAACAGGGAGAAGATTGGTGTTTCTTATTTTTGTTGGAGATGCGGAGTGTGGAAGGCAGATGGGTATGGTTCGATGGGACTGCACAGCGCAAGGCAGTCATCTACATTAATCACATCACCAATTGCTTGAGATGGAGAACCATTAATTGGGAACGTAATCAACTTCCATTTTCAGACTGACATGCAGTGATCTCAGTTAGGCCTTATATCGTTGTTTGATCACAGCAGGCGATGCGCAGACATATGCGGCCGAGATGTCTGCGCGGCCTCTTGGCCCATATGTATCTTCCCCTTCACTTCAAGCAGCTGGAAGGCGAAGTTGCGCGCAGAACGCGGCATAGTAAAAAGACTCTCCTTACTGTTGGCGTGAGGATGACGTTCCGTCTATTCGGCCCTTCTTTTCATCGCATTTCCCGACACGCTGGTAACTTTCTTCGGACCGCTCTCGCCTCGCACCTGAAATCGATTGCCGGAACTATTTCCATCACTTACACGAGCTCATATTTGACCATTATTATTATAGGTGTTGCTGATATTGAGAAATCGAAACATCGTGCTCTACCATTTTGTTGTGCCGAAAAAATGATAGCGGAATTGGATCCGCGCACGCATCCCGAATTCACTACCTCAGCAGAGAGCAACGAACGGGCCGTATCGGCATTCGAGAAGAGAATATTGCTTGAAATGCTTTGGACGCATGTCGGGGGGACTAGATAGACCGTTACATGGCAAAAATTACTCGCGGAATATGGGTGTGTGCGAAGATGTCAGCGCGTGGCAGTTGAGCAGAGACGCACGTGGGTGGGCAGCGAATGAGTCTGAAACAGTGAATCTATATAATGTAACGAGTACAATTCGTCCCGCAGCATAAGTAAAAGTTTACACTACTAAGAAGTTTAATTCCTGTAAAGCAAAGGCTTCTTCAGGGTATTGCGAAGGGACTTCGTGGTCAAGGCTCCAGTGGAGTTTTCCTCCGCCAGCATCCCTTGCGAGTCGCTATCTCTACAACGCGCGTCCGAATCGGCATAATACATCCAAGAGTATCCCATAACCAGTACCTCGGAAGGCCATAAAGCCACCGACGACCTTGGATAACAAGCTCAGGATACAATTCTCCATCTTTGTGCACGTGTAGACGTAATATAACAGAACAGTCAGTAAACGATGAAGCGCCAACAACGCTACAACATCAAAGTTCGGACGTTTACTCATGCGGAGAACAGTAATAATCCGGCAGTCACCCTCTTCATGCTGTAGTATGGAATGCAATTGCGTGTTTTTGGCCATACAAGTAACGAGAAGCAAAGCGCAGCATCCCGGTTTGGGTTTCCGAGTTCCCCCACGCCTATCCATAGACCTTATTCCATTGCAACTCCGTCGTCCACCCTGCCCATCTCAAACTTCCCCACGTCTGTTCAATCTCATACCCCTGCGTTAATCTAGCCTGTTAATTCTCACACGACCTGTACTGTAGTCCAGACCAGAGCATTCGCAAACAACAAGGCTAAAAAACGTCATCCGACATGCGAGCCAAGTAAGCGAAAAGGCGAGGCGTCCTGACTTTCACGTTGTTGGTAAGGGACGAGTAAGCGTAGCCTCACTAATTCGATCTGCAATTAGAGGCGCCGATCAATCGTCAATCTGATAGATAGATCTGCACTTTCACCTTCGTATATATCTATTCCAGCAAGAACGAAAAACGACAACGAAGAATGAGGCAGATGTTCGCCATCGCGATGGCAAAGAATACGCACACAGATCCGACTTCGAAACGTGCTGCTGCTCTGGCGTTGGAAAGAACTGCACTTGGGAAAGCAAGCACGTGTGCGAATGTTGCGATCTAGACCCCTGATTGGCCACACCCAACCCAACTCCCTCATCAGCGCGGGATGATAATTCACCCACTCGACTAGTCCGTCCATCTCACACCCCCGGGCATTCCTAGCCCCCATAGATAATCGCCCGCCGGCGGGCGCCGCGCTCCTTCGGCGGAGAAATCGCCGTCGAGATGGAACTGGAGCGAAGTGAACTGGGTTGAGCGAATCGCTTCACTACGCTCCTCGCCAATGAGAAATCGGTGGCGTGCATCGCTGTCATACCCAACCCCACCTTTTCTCCTCAGACAAGAGAGGGGAGTGAGTGAGCGCCTAATGCCCAACTCGCGCGTCTGAGCACAAACGTCGTGGGAGTCGTCAAAGTGACAGCGGAGCCGGAGCCGCAGCGAGAGGACGGAGGAGAGGAAAACAGTTGGACCAAGCGCGATTGCCCTTCCCTTCCCGCCCGAATACTGCCTACTACGCATACGAGTAAATACGCTATGCTTATTCGGCCCTTCTCCCGTCATACTTGTCAGTTGCTAAAATAGACCTCTGGTCTACACACGTCTCTTGACTCTTCGAGTCCGCACTACGAGTAATGCTGCCCGAACTCTCAGCATGGATGAAGGGCCGGGCTCTTCCGCACTTAACTCGCATACTAACATGTACGCGATATCCATGTTTTCCAGATCCGTGGCTCCGCGCAGGAGGGACTACACTGCGCACGAGTGGGATGGTGCAAGCGAAGCGTGGGCTGGCCTGGGCGATGTAGGAGCGGTGTCGGAATGCGGAAACGTGTACATGACTTTTCGCAACGCCCACTGGTTGGTCGCCGAATGCAGACGGCGGTGAAGATGAGGGCGGGTGGAATGACGGCGGTATTTACGAACTGCTGTTCTTTGATGGGCTGTTCGTCTTGTAGTTCTCAGGGAAGATCCTTTTGTTATGCGGGTGTGTTGGAAACATTGCATCATTCATGGGGGAGGCTCGATTGGCGGAGATGGACCCTTTGGCAATTAAATGTGCGGGAATAATGGGGCGAGCTGAGCGGTGAGGATGAGATTGAGGGGAGTAGGCGGTATGTATGCAGTGTTACGCAAGGTCGTGGAGACGGGTGCCACGGCTATGCGGGTGATTTGGTATGAGAGGGGGTTGTAGATGGCAAATAAGATGGTTTCTGTAATCGCTGCACCTGCAGTACATTTACATGGTTGGGAAAATACATGATCGTTGGGTATCCGCGGCGACGTGCCTCTGCTTTCTTTTCTCCGATGACTATCAACAGCTAAGGGAAAGGAAATACTGCACAGCAAACGAGCGGTCGAGTTTCATACTGACAAACGTATCCCTGATAATGATACTAGTGACAAGAACTCACCAAAAGAAGGCCGGTAGAAGGAAGGGGAGAAAGGAAGAAGGGGAAAAGCTGCTAGGCTCCACACAACCCCTCTGCACTAGATTGGGTAGTCGTTTGGCGCCTAACACCATGCGATAGCGATACCGGACCCCGCAACACCAATGTTGCTAAACTCCGTGCTGTACTTATCGTGCCTCATGAGCTGGTGTTCCTGTGACTGTTTTACAAGTGATGTCGTTTTCCCTCATTATGAAGTGTAGAGCTTTCTCTCCGGGAAGACCATGTCGTTGTAGTCGTGTGACGCGTACCCTTGCGGTTGCATTGGTGCGTTAAAGTCGTAGGTCTGACCAACTCGCGTCGCAGCTTCGGACGTCATCGATGAAGAGCGGCTGCTGCGGTCACTGCCGGAGTGCTGGAATGAAGCGACGTAGTTGTGGGTCGTTGAGGGCGCCCCAACAGTTGTGTAGGAAGCCGAGCTTGAGGTTGTCGAAGAAGAGACGCTCGAGATTTTGCGGTCTTTGCCTCGTCCCTTGATTCCCTTGTTCGAATTCTTGTACAGTTCCGAAAAGTACTCCCAAAGGTTCTTGTCGTGCTCGCTGATGCTGTCGCCTGCATTGATGCTGGCGAACTTCTGGGTAAGGTACCGAATCGTATGTGCGTGGAACTTGTTCTGGTGTGACTATTGATTGTTAGCAGCGCTTACTGTGAAGTGGTGGAAAGAGGTACCTTCAAGTTCCCTAGCTGAGTGAACTCTTTGCCACACCGCTGACCATTCTCTTCGAGTCTACACTCGAAAGGCTTGGTGTGCTTGTGAGTGTTCATATGGGCTTTGACATTTCCAGCTTGAGCAAATGTCTTGCCGCAGAGCTCGCAGGTGTATGGCCGCTCGCCAGTATGGCGTCTCCTATGGGTCTTGAGGTTTCCCATCTGAGAGAACCGTTTACCACAATGTGGGATATCACAGAGCTGAGAGAGGTTAGCCAAGCCCGGTGATGGAACATCTCGGTACCTACGAAAGGCTTGTCACCAGTGTGTGCTCGTGCATGGATGTCTAGATGTGTTTTCTGGGTAAAAGTCTTATCGCATCCAAGTTCGCGGCAATAGTACCGTTTTTTGGACCTCTGAGGGGGGCTGATGTCTTCCGGCTACAGATGTGTCAGCATTTCATCAGCAATTCATCTGACTTGCGTACCTTTGGGTCCTCCACAGGATCAGTCTTTGGAACAGACTGCTGTTTAGCCTGGATAGCCTTCATGAGGGTATCCACATGAGTAGAGAAGTAGGCAACGTTTCCACCACACCCAGCCTCATTGCCCTCTTGCTTGATACTTCCGGAGTATGAAGTCGACCTAAATATCGGGCTAGACTGAACAGGCGAACTGCTTTCGCACTTGACAGGTGGGGTCGATCCCATAGCGAATCCGTTTCGTGCCTCAGGAACAGTCGGAAGCCGTTGAATATCGGAAGATCCGCCGTAAGAAACTGTTGGCGAAATCTCTGGAGTGTAACTGATTGGGAAGGCCTGTTGCATGTTGTAAGGGTTGGCTGGAAGAGTATCGAACGCAAAAGCTCCTGGTTGATACGGCATTGTAGTCGTTAAGCCGTGTGCTGAGAATAGAGGCATTTGCATGTTTATGTGTGAGCTTGCTGTCGGGTACCCCCGAGACGTAGATTGACCGGTCATCATATTGTGGGAAGCATCATATATGGGTAGGCCAGTCATGTCCATGTCGCGAATATGAAGAGTGTGCTCGGGTTGATGATGCCAGATTTGTGGATGCTGCGGAGCTATGACGGCAGCCATATCCGATTTGTCGTTACTGGCACGACAGACAGAAGGCTGAAGTGTATGTGTCTGTCAGAAGGATGTATGCGGGAAGCGAGCGGGGATGGGCAGTAATGATGGGCCAAGCCAAAGGCGGGCGAGTTTATGTGTATTAAAGACGTGGAGAGTGACACGCAAAACTGGCGTGGGAGCTAGATGATTATGGGAGGTAAAGACATGCAGAAAATCTTGGATGGCGGGACATGTAATTAGGGAAGAATATGCGGTTGTAGATATACTGGCGGATTGAAAGGCTCCTCTAGACCCGCTCTACAAGGATGGCCAAGTTGAGGAGCAGCCTGATGGACTAGGAATGGGGGGAAGTGCCGGAGATGGAGATCCTGGCGATGTGTACGGGGAAGAGGTCACAGAAAGCTGGGCATAATGCAGGTGTTTTGGTGAAGGGGATCCCTGTAATGGCTTGGGTGGAGGTGCACAGGACGGCAGTGCAGCAGGGTTAAGTCTAAGCAAGCCGAGCGAATGTTCAAGATGGGTGTGAACGGGCGGCGAGTGGCTGCGCCAAGGCTAGCCTCGGTGCGCAGGACACTTCCATGGCTTCGTGGGGGTCTCTCCAGGATGGACCTGTCTCAGTGCATCATCGCCAAATGGAAATACCACGTTATTCCCCAGGTCGTCTCCAGCTGTTCCGGTGTCAAAAGAGACTTGATCAGGAACATAATATCAGAAGGAATGCAGGAAGACGAGGTGTCACTCGAGCGTCCGTCATATCGTCTGTTTCGTCAGCATTTCGGGGGTGATGTGCCCAGGCCCATGTAACACACCCTGATGAGGATCATTACAGAGAATTGGGCGAAAGCCACCGTTCGAAATCGCCTCTCGCTGCCACGGATGCTGTCATGGCGCCGCAAAGTGTCGCGAGAGGTCCCCAACTCTCCCCAGCGACGCAGTGGAGCAGCTACACGTGCGTGGAGAAGAAGCAGTACGCATATCGGCAGGCTGCATCTCCGTTGAATGGGGTTGATCTCACAGCTGTGGGAGGCAGTAATTAGGTAATGGCGATGGATGCTATCCATGGCTTGTCAGAATACGAGATGCGGGCTTCCCTAACGAGCCGCTAGGGTGGGATAGATCGTCATCGTCCGTTCACCACCTGGTAAGGCATGGTACCAACGACACGGTTGCCCGAATCGCGCCGATGCCGTCTCAGCGACAAAATCAAACTCAGACACCACATATATGTGTATGTATGTACCTGCAGCGCTTTCCGAGGCGGTTTACGATGGTGTCGATACGGCTGTCGTGTTTCCGCTCTTCTCACCTCTCTCCCCACATGGGAACGGGAACCCTGCGCCCGTTCATGACTCCTCTGAGTCCTTTCACGTGTCCATTGAACAGCGCAGCAGCCAATGCGGGATGGCGAGTGACGCTTCATTATTCCACGCAACGCACTGCAAAAGCTATGCGTGGTGATTGTGGTGACTCTGTGCGGTCATTTGGTGTCTCTTCTGACGTAACAAGGATCATCCCGACTACCCAGCGCAGGGGTGCTCCCGCGCTTCCAATCCCTCGGAGTCACCCACACCAGATTCACTGATAATACTCCTTTCAGCCACGTGCATACACCCCGCTGCTCGGATTCTCTTTCACTTCTCTTTGGGTCTGAGGCGTCAGCGCTTCCACCATCTCCTGTCGCCGACTTGTGCCGCCACACGCTCCCCAGACGCGTCCCTGCCGGGAAAAAGCCTCCTTTTTCTTTTCCCACGCCCTGCAGCTCTTAACGGCGACCCAACACCACGGCTAGAATAATGACGACTTCCTGAAGCGTGCTCTATTCGCCATGGCGCCTCTATTAGACCGTCTTTGCGCGAAATCCAGTCTTCTCAAACACGGCCACCTTTTACACCCCCTAGAAGGAGCTTCCATCATGCACACCGATCATTCATGATCTAGACCCACGGGCACACGAACTTGACTCAAAACATCAAAAAGGAGCTGAATTGCCCAACCATCCGCTCAAAAGACGCTTTTGGCTCATCATCTCCAATACCAACAACTCAAACCTGCCTAGGATTGCACGCACTCTGCTTGGGCGTCTCCACAGATCGGACGAGAACCTGTCACACCTTCGTGCTCACTGATTCTACTATTCTTGTCTCCATCTTGACCGCGTGGAGCCGCAGCTGTTTTGCTTTGCCTCCGATCTGAGTCCAGCTAATATAATTCAGGGGCTGCCGAATCTCGTCGACCTTCGTATACAGCCTCAGACCAGTCAAAGAGGCATGTATTGCTACAATGCTGCTGGGATCAGCTTTGCAATCACCAGATTGTCTCATCATGGCCCATAACAGAGATGAACTGCAAGATCTGTTCTCCGATCTTGTTCCAAGCGTTGGAAGTGACCAAGTCAACGACAAAGTCGGTGGACCTGCAGTAGTTCAAACAGGTCGCAGGGCGAGAACACCAAGGCCCTTAGACATATTTCCCTTAAATGCATCCAGATGGCGCCTCCCGTCGTGACAACATCCACGGTGAAGATGACGAGGACCGAAAATATACACTAGCACTGCTTCACATGAAACTTAGGCTTGTCTGTACAAGCAAACTACTGGGGATTTCAGAAGGCTTTCAGCGTGCATCGTCTCGATCACTGACAGCTGATCGAGCGTCGTCGAAAAGACCAATGGGGCTAACAATCCGGCCAAGTATTCTCGTCAATGGTGACACAAGGTGTGGTGATATTCCGCCTCACGCAACTTCTTTTTCTGCCAAGATCTTCAAATGTGTTTTTACTCCTCACTCGGGTCAACGCATCGGCACGTTTTCCCACTACGCTCCTGATTGCACGTCCTGCAATTGATCCTATCCATTCCAGGTACACTCCGTTCCAGGTACATACAACTCATCGCAACTAGTCAAGATTGAGAGCAAGAATAGGACTGTTTTCCCCGGATCAGCTCAACCACGCGTATCTCAACCCCCACCCATTTCCAGCCCCACAGTCGTCTATCACACTCGCCCAAGGCAGGGCCCTACCCCAAGACCGTGCCGTTATCAAAGCCGTATCTTCTACAATAGCCGCGAAAGCTTCGGGTTGGCGTTCCCTAAATTTTTACCACGGCGCAGGGTTGTCACTGGTTGAGACTGCAACACATGTTTTATATTTATATCCGCGACTCGCGAAAGCAACCTTTGACACATCCCTTACAAACCCTCCTCAGCTTTGGGGCTGAGTTAATTGCCTACCATGATCTACGGGGCCCTTTCAGAGCAGAGTACTCGAACTTTCGCACGCCCCCCGTCTTAACCATGTTCCTGAGTGGTCTGCTTTAGCCAGGAGAAGCTCCCCGTAGGAGTCCCATCGGCTACTGGAATCTCAACGACTGCTACCAGTATGCATGCATGATCAGGATGAGCAACCCTACAGTTTCTTTCAATTACCGTATGACTCAGGCAACCTTCCAAAAACCATGTCTTCTAATCATTTCGCAAGTTGGGTGGCATCTGCACCGCCTTCGAATCTTTTCCAAGCTCCATCCAACTCACTATCAGTCGACCAACAGGATTGACCCACCCGTAAAGTTGGTCCATCGAGGATCCAAACCAAAGAGATCTTGGATGGTGTTTTGTCATTGACATGCGCGAAAAGTGCCACGCGGATCACTACCAGTTGAGCCAAGGGACTGATTAAGTGATCTCTCGTGCCACTGCCTCGGAATCTGTTTGAAACAGTATTAATCCAAGGAACAATATCATGGCCGTGCTGCCAAACGACATTGGATAAATAGTCCAAAGCCATTTCGTTTCCACGGCCGCCCAAAAGAGAAGGATTCTGCTCTTTCGGACAGACGATGCAGATGACTACGCAATGCTGCATGGCCACCTCGTCTCCCCAACATCTAGAAGCCATCAGGCAGCTTCTCCAAGTTTTTGGTGCTACCGGTACACGGTTACATGTATTGTCGCACACGCTGGGGTCGCCACCGATACATTCGAGGTGACTGACGTCGGATCAGCGGCAACTCCCGCAAGGAGACATCTATCAAAGGCACTTTAGCCACAGTATCACAGCAGGTTTCACTTGACGCTTCATACCTACCTTTGGTAGGTCTTCCATCTTTGGGCAACCATCGTACTCTGGGCGAGCTTCCAATCTTCAAAGGCCTCCAATGAAACCAGTAGAACGTGGAAAGACCCTGTTCTAAATGACCTCTTGGTAGATGCCGGGGTACAATTCTTGGGTCCCGCGACGAGATGGCCTTTTGACACCATCCACCAACAGCGTGGGAATTTGGGGAGCGGGATCGTTTCCAATCCATCCATTTGGAGCGACTATCACTTGCACCTCCTAACGCGGCTTCCTGTTCTCTTTGTTCGACCGCGAATGTTAATGCTACCTACGGAATGCGCCTATGGATCTCATGAATTGGCGCTCAACGAAATGAGTGGGTCTCAATCGTCAACAGCGATGACCACAGACAAAGCGCGTTGGGAGTGGAGCCGAGTTTTGGGTTCTGTTGCCCACATCATCAACAAGTTTCCAATTATCCAAATGAACTTTTCTTGTTCCAAATCCTTCACGATGGGGACATGCCCGCGTAATATGCAGTGCCCGTCACACCCATCTCAACCACACAATGAGAAGTGCAGAAACTTACGGAATTGTTCCCACACTCCGAGCAGAAGAAGACTCCCCACTGCACGATGCATCTTTTCACCACACATCAAAACGGTTTGTGGCACTAACCAGGCGAGTGCGCACCGCCGTGGCTGCCAGATCCTGCACTCACTTGACGCACTGCTCGCACATTGCGAAACCACCACAACGTCAATCCCATCCAGCATCTCAAAACAAGCTGCAGTATTAATCTTCCCTTGCGTTACCATAACGGATGCGCCCGCATGCGCACACACGTTTATAATGTCCGCGATCTCTACCCCCCGGGCATCTCGCAGGCATGGATCTGGAATCTAGCAGCATCAACTTTCAAATCGCACATTTCAAATGCATCTCTTTTTCTCAGACCTGCATACTGCTAAACAACCCCTGGTACCAAGCGGCAATGAGATCCAGAGCCCCTGCCATTTCATCGGCAAGGGTGTCACGCGTACGATTCCGCACCGCGCGGCAATAATAACGGGTGGGGTTGGGTACCCAGGCTGGAGATAACGCAAGATACCAATATGCCCACGAACGAACGATCTCCGCGGGCCGGATGATAGGGGTTGCAGAATCTTGGGCCCGGGGGCAAGTTAACGTAGGGGTATCTTACATGGTTCTCTTTATTGGAAAAGGGTGGTCGATTCAGGAATGAGGGAAGCAGGGAAACGAATTGCGTACTCAGACGACGACACGATGATAGCAAAAGTCCAAAAAAATGCCATTGGCCAAAGCGGTCTCCACGCAGGTATTTACGAAAGGAGGCTGGATGGCGGGGCTAGTACGAGGATCGCGTGGGGTCCAACCCAGCAAACTCCTCGACGTTCTAAACCGGGAGAAACAAGTGAGGCTTCGCGTCGTCATCCATGCTGTCTCTCAAAAGACCACTGCAATCTGCAACTCCCATCGGGAACGGCATAGCCTCGTCAATCTCTATCCGCGGACTGGTACCAAGACCGACGAATCGGATGCCTTCCCATCTACCCATCCAATTCATATCCCTCTAGATTGGTGAAGGACCTTGGGCACGCAAAAGCCACGGCACAGTTCGTCGCGACTGCGGATGCGGAGTCGTTAGGCGGGCGGTTAGCTACCTCCGGATCTAGAGATCTGTTCGTCGTGTCAGCACACCTAGGCTTGTTGTATATAGCGTACGACATATACGTACCCGAGGGTACAGGTACGGGGTCCGGGGCTTGGGACGGGGGTAAGCGATCTCTTTAGCGAGTGTGTTTTTGGCGACGTGCATGTTGGGTGTGTGATTTGGATATTGGCATTTGCTAATTCCCAGACAACAGGTGGAGGTTACGGTGGAGGTTCGGACAGACATGGGTTGTTGTTTAGATCTCATAGGGTTATCGCCGAGACGTAGAGTGCTCACTTTCTCGGCTATCCACGGCTATCGATATAGGAGCTGAGCTGGAGATGGGGGCCCGAGTCAGAAGAGCACACATCTCTCACGATTTGCCTGCTCCTGAAAAGAGAAACTTCCATGAACTTGATGATTTGGCATAGAAATCCACCACTGAAACTCCCTCATCCCCCCGCTTCGACCAGAGGGTTTGCGAAGAACCACGCACGGTGTTGCACCTCAAAACAGAGTAATTCAGAGATGCTCGCTCGCTGCCTATCGACTCCAGCCCCTACTTCTCTCCAAACCCTGTCCATCCAATCTGATAAACCGCTGTAGAGGACTCGGCAATATCTCGGAACCCAGCCCCCAGTTCCTCGCATGCGAGATGCAAAGTAAACTCTCCACCACACGCCCCTCAGCCTCCAGGGTTCCAGCTGCCGTGCTGATACGATATGTACCATAAACGCCCGGGGAGCTGACCCGGCGGAACAAGCCGATATTTTCATCATCCTCGCAGCCTGGCTCAGCAGCAGCACCTTTCGCTGCCCAATCAGAGACGTTGCACTCGATGGAATACGAGGCGAGGAAGTGGCACGTGGGAATCAAAAGAGCTCGCCCAATCCATCAACCAGCACTCGGCATCGACATGGTATATTCATCACCTGGTAATAGTACTCGTAACTAATCTAATCCTTGAGCGTAGGTATGGCAGGAAAAGGGCGTGGGCCAGGGTGCGTATGCAAGATCCTGTGCCTGTACAGCATAGTGTGAATGTTGGACGTGTGTGAGTGATGCGAATCCAAAATTGCTTGCTAGCCAGTTACAGTACAGCTAGGTGAGAACCAGCTCGAGGGAGGCTTCGGGGAGATATACCGAGATATACCGCGATATCATGCGCCCATGGTCTTGCGTCGTGATTTTTAAAGATGGTGAGTATATCTCAGTATTTCGGTAAGAATGGCGATGGAGAGCTGCGAGATCACGCACGATACGATGTCGTATTTTGGCTACTTGTCTGGCTGAAATGAGTTGCGTTATGTTGGGTATGATCGGGCCGGGGAAGTGAGATGTTGCGGTGGAATGGGAAACCGCTTCACTCTCAGGGTTTGGTATTACTTGTCAATAAGTAGATCTCTCCCCCGTGGATGTTTTGATAGGTAAGGGTGGAGTGAGAGGGGGGAGGATTTGATATGTGAGGCGATACGGTCTTGGTGATTGATGTTGGCATTATTGCACACGCTTCGACTCTTCAAACGACGCGTGCAAAGTAAGATATGGAAGTGACGATCCACTGTACCATCTGCAGTCCCCTCGGACGAGCGAGATAGGCCTTTCCCCATTTCTCTACATTCTTTATGGTCACAAGTTGGAGTGCTGGTTGGCGTAGACTCGTCAGTCACTGACGGACTAATCTCACAGAACGATAATGAATTCCACGCCCATCCCTGATACTGTAGACGGTAAAGGCCATGAAAGCATCTACATTCCAACTATCTTCAAATACTCCATACCTCCAAGTCATATCATTACTTCGTCATGCCCAAACCCAAGAACATGATGGGGACAATTTCCCCACTGCTTCACCCCAACCCCAACCTCGACCTCAGAACTCGCACCCATTCACTCACATACGATCGCAGCCAACATTTTCGTCAACGTCCCATCTGATCCTCCCGCTCCCGTAGTCAAGATCGTCTCAAATTCACTGTTAGATACCGCGAACCTCACCCCAAAATCCACCCCTCCATCCCTCCATCCCTTTATTGACCTGAAGCACAGGTTGAGCTGACCCGATCCCAAATAGCGGACCTGCATCCCAATACCACCGTCGTCCTACAAGAAAACCTTAGACTATATTTATTTCACAGCGGTGCGATCGTTCTTGATGTCGCTTGCCCTCAATTTCGCGTCCGTACATATTACAGACGCCCGGAATCTATTGCGACAGCAGGATATGAGTTTACGTCACCGCTCATATAAACCGGAATGCGTCGGCGTCGCAATACGCGAAAGACCACCAAGCAGTTCATTCCCATGCACACGTGGGGTGGAAGAAGATCCAACTGCATGTGTCTATCCAGTGTGCGCTCAAGGCACAGAGCGACACAAACTCCACAACGCGAAAGATTGTAGAGTCTCGCCCAGACGTCCGTTACAGAGCGAAGTACACATCAAAGCATCAAAGCATCAAAATAAGGATGAATTAACTAACTACCGCACGCACGCACGCACCCTAACGAGAAAGAACCCCATCCGCATCTCAATTCAATCCAATCAACCAATCCAGGATTCCTTCCGGATCTACCAACATCGGTACATCCGTCATCATAATGATAGAAATAAAAAGCGTCAAAAGAAATGGAAGAAGAAAAAAAAACCAGACCGGCCAGGAAACTCCCCACCATTCTCCTTTGCCCGCACCATTCCTTCCACAATCACCAGCCGGTGACTGCTTACAGTTTGCTTTTATAGGGTGGTATAGTCCCGGCCAATGACAGAACAGAGTAGGAAAAATATGTAGAGTGCGATATCCATGAATCGAGTCCGTGACCGTGTTGTAGGGGGAAAATGGGTATATGGGTCGCGCGATACGGGCTCGGCGGGTGCCGCTAGGTAGCGACGAGGCTGGTGGTGCTTCACGGGCCATGATAGCGGTCGAACCTACAGAAAGTTGTCAGTAATGGCCATGTAATAGCTCGGTGGGATGGAGTGTGCAGCACCCCACATGCGTGGGCCCGCAAGAGTGGGGTGCTAGTGCTCCTATCGCTCGCCGTCGGAAACTTTGGAAAATGCATCCAAACTCCTAACAGGGCTTTGGACGACATATCGCGATGACATAATTCGCATGATGGTCGTGGGGTCTTAAGACACGACTGAGGGAAAAGGGCGCGATCGGATTAGACATACCTCCAAATTCTAGCGCGCATATCGCCGCTGCCCGTGGCGAAGATGCCTCCCGCCGGGCTGGGAGCCACAGAGATGACTGCTTGTAATTAGTACAGGGGACTCTCGACTTTCTTGTTACAATTATCGTAAAAGTGGCCTTGATTGCCAGCACCACGTTGTCTCAGTTGGGTAAATGATAACGTACCGGAATTTTTATGCCCTTGCAACATTAGCTGGGCCACACCGGTGTGAGGATCCCAAAACTGAACACCACGATCCTTCGATCCACTCAGTACCCAGTCGCCGTGCGGTGTAAGCGCGACACTGAGAACGAAGTCCTTGTGGCCTTCGAAAGTGCGGATGCACTTGCCGCCAGGAGCAGCACCCGGAATCAAACGAGGGGGTGTGGTCAGCTCCCACATCTTAATAGTCTTGTCAAGACTACCGGAGACTAGACGGTCGCCAGAAGGAGCGAAAGCAACAGAGTAGACGCTATCCTTGTGGCCTTGCTCGCCCTCGAGACGCACAACGAGATTCCCGTTGGAAGCATCCCACACACGCACACTCTTATCGAGGGATCCAGCGGCAACGAAGCGGTTGTCGGGGGAAATGGCCACAGTCGTGACGCCATCTTCGATCGAGAGGTTGAGCACCTGCTGGTTAGTCTCCAGATCCCAGAGACGGACACTTCGGTCACCGCTTCCAGATGCGATGATGCGACCATTTCGAGCGAAGTCAAGGGAGTAGATGTCCTGCTCGTGACCGGTGAACTGGTGTTTGATGGTACGGCTGTTGATATCCCACACTCGGATGACTTTGTCCTCGGCGCCTGTGGCAAGGTATCGACCGTCAGGGCTGAAGCAGACGCTGCGAATGTAAAGGTCGCCATCCTCGGACAAGCTGCCATCCTGGAGATGGGCAACTGGGTTCCCGCTGTCGACGTCGAAAATCTGGGCAGAGCGGTTGCATCCAGTAGCAACAAACCGACCGTCCAAGCTGAATCGAACGCAGCACACGACACTCTGGTGAGGGAGATTGTGGATCAGGTCTACATCGAGCACACGCCTTACGCGAGGGTTGAATACGGCGAACCAGTCGCTTCCTTCCTTCTTGTAGTTGTCTGGAAGCTGTTCAACGTCGAGATCTGCCAAGACATTGCTTTGGGATAGCGGGGGAACTTGGTTCGGAGGCATCAAAGCACTGTGCTGCGGATGCGGAGGAGGCGTGGGGCGGGCGACTTGGGGCGACCCGGGGTATGTGGCAGAGTTGTTCTGCTGAGGCGTTGCGGGACCAGGAGGACCGCGAGGCCCGGGACGTTTAGGTCCTGGGGATGCGGTAGGTTGGGGAGGTTGTCCGTAGCCTGGAAATGTTAATTATCGAAACTTTTGATGTGGAAAGAGGCGGCCTGACCATTGACTGCAGAGGGGCCTGTCTGGTAACCGCCAAAGTGCTGAGGAGGACCTGGGGCAGGATTCAAACCCGGCGGACCTTGGCCTCCGAGGTGAGGTGGGAGGCCAGGTTGTTGAGGGTCTTGTGGAGGAGGGGCCAAGCCCGGACCACCTTGACTGTTGCCAGCCATGATGCCTCCAAACAAGTTGCTCGGGCCATGGCCAATTGAGGGCGGCGGGGGCTGCGAGGGGCCGTGGTGCTGCGAATTCTGGCTGGGGCCGCCGCGAGCTTCCAGTTCGCGTTGCAGACGCGTGATCTCGTCCTCGTACCTGGTGAGTAAGATGAGCATTCGGAATTTCCAAACGCGCCGTGGCAAGCGTGGTGCTGTGCCACATGGGACGGTGTGGGAGGCTGCTTACTTTGCTTTGATCTGGGCGTGTTGCTGCTCGAGGGCATAGACTTTACCGCGAATCATCTCAATCTCCTGGATGTGTCTGGTGACTGTGTTGACTTGTTAGCCACAAAGGACGGCCGGAGTACAGTCCAAGTAAAAGCATTCTGCCCATGATAGTCGGGAAAGCCGGTCCCAACTTTTGACATGGCGCTGTGCAATGGAGTGGAGCAGTCGATTACTCACTTTGCCCCTCGTAGTCGACGCTGCGCTGGCTCTCCGTGTCAAATTCTTGACGAATCTGATCCAGCAGCTCATTGAGGCGCTGACTGGGCGGGTTTGGAGGCCCGGACGGACCAGGACGCCCGGCGGCGGGAGGAGGATAGCCGTGGTTCATGCTGCGCGCACGATGAGCTGGCTAGCGGAGGCGAAGTCGCGGCGTGGATGAGGGGTGGGTGTCTCGACAGCAGCAGTCACGAGCTGGCGGACGATCTTGCGCACGAGGCTGAGGTCGCACCGGCGTGGAGGTATGAGGCAGGCAGGCAGGCAGGCAGTGGCAGGCGGCGGGGGGGAGGGGGAGCTCGCGGGGTGCAGTGCAGCGCTCGATGGGCGCGACGGCGGGGAGATGGGATGGGCGGGTCCGCAGGCAGGATGCAGCGCGAGGAGGTCGGGAGAGAAAGAGAGGCAGTCAAGGCTGGCGGTTTGAGGTTTTCGGCGCCCTGGGCCCCAGAGATACCCGCAGGCGCGACGGACCGTGCGCAGGCTAATGCACACCAGATGGCACTGGGCAGACGACGCCCGACGGACATGGGCGGGCAAACAAACGGCCTCCGCATCTTCTCTGCGTCTCTGCCGATGTCTGACGGGCCCTCTCTCTCTCCAGTCCACCATTGGCTGCACCACGGTTCTACGACTGCGACATATACCTGGTAGTCTGTGAGACGGTACCGCGTACAAAGTCGCATCTTTTGGCTTACCGCTCCAAGCACCACGGCCCGCTGACCCAGACAGGCAGCATCGGCGCCTACACCAGCTTCCAATCCAAGATGAATGCACCCAGCAACAATACGAACACTGCCTACATAAACTAAGTAGGAGTAACTTAAGTAAGCAGGAGTGCAGCACGGCTCGGAGCTGGCCGCCACGCCTTCACGGGTGGTCTGTGAGGTCGGGTCGGACATCGGCTTGCGGCTTGACTCGCATTGCTGGCGACGGCAGCTAGACTCCTTTTGGCCCTAGCGCTTCTTCCTCAAACTTCACCTGCACATGCACATGTGTTCCAAGATCCTTCAACCTGTGTCTACGCCGTCCACCATCACGCTCCTCTTCACCAATCGCTTTACCGGCTTGCATTCCGCTCACTACCTGCTTGCCCGTCCTTTAAGCCTTTATGCCCAATGGCGAACTCGAACATTCAAAGCTTATCACTAGCCTCCGCCGCCCACGATGCTGCACTTCACATCTGCTTCCACAATGGTGACACGGCCTTCAATTCGCGATGCAGTACAGACAGCGCGTTGCGAATCACGCAGACGGGTGAGCATCTGGGCCCTCAGCTATAAGTAGCCTTCTCGTAGCTGCACCATAATATCATATATCTCCTCCACATACACTTACCTGACTCAGTCTACATCCCTGGTATACGTGAACGCTTTTGTAGTTACACATTTTCCCATCATATAAATCCCAATCAACAGTCGTCATACTTCCACCTTCAGAATGCCTTCTGTTACCCACCGGAACTTTGTGCATCCTGCACAGCTCAAGGAGTACAACACACCCATACTTTCCAAGGGTGCGACACTTACTAACCAAGACATTTAGGACTCGCCGCACCTCTTTCCTTAACCCATCCTCTATCAAAAACGTCCAGTCCCAGCGTCAGGCCGAGGGTAAAACTGTTGCCCTCCGCAGTGTCTATGTCGGCATCGCTGTCCAAGAGGGCAGTGAGAATACCATGGAAATCGGAGTCGTCTTTCACGATGGTACCTACTCTGCTCCCGAGTTTGGAACGGCAAAAATCCCGCGAGAGCCGCACGATGATCTGGGTACCCGACTTGCCGACACGGTCATTCAAACGTTAAATCAACATCGACACGAAAACTTACTCAAGTGTGTAGCAGCAGGAGTCAATCACCGCGCTAACCGAGAAAGCCCAGATCTGCTCTCGCGTCTGTGGCAGGAACTTGATATCGTGCCTCTTTTGTTTGCCAACGAGCTGCAGTCTGAGACGTCTTCCCAACACATACAGGATCTAGATTTCTCTGTGGACGAAGAAGCAGACTCCCTCGCACGGAAGGCTGCAACGTGAGTCGGCTGGTCCTAAACCTCGGTTCATTATGCTCACTGGTATAGCCGTTTCACGAACACCTCCCAGCCCAACGTTCAAGTCGCCCACCAACACAAAGTCGAGGTCGACTGTGGAGGCCGTGCAGTCATCGTCCGCCGCGAAGAGTATTTCAATACGGTTCACCCCAGAACCTGGCAAGCCATGATGCACTATGCCAACTCCCTCATATCTGACAAGGTCAAAATCGCCTTCTTCAGCGCGACCCCTCAAGGTGGCGGCGTGGCCTTGATGAGGCACGCTCTGATCCGCTTCCTTCGCTCCATTGACATCAAAGCATCATGGCAAGTTATAACTACTTCACTTACTAAGCCCGCCTCTTCATTCTTCGTAAAGTGCGCTGAACACTTCATCTCGCTCCAAGACTTCGAATTCACCTGTCTTAGGGTCAAGAAGAAGCGCGTTGACACCCTTCTAGATGAGCTCTGCTAACTTTGCATCTCTCCTTAGGTATGTACCTAATCCAGTGCCTTCAATATTCAGGATCACCAAAGACAACCACAATATCCTTCAAGGCGTAGCAGACCCCAGCCTTCGCCTCACACCTGAGAAACAATCCATGCTCGACGGGTGGTGTCTTCGAAATGCGCGACGACATTGGATAAATAAGAAAGGTCCCCTTGCTCCCCGCGGTCAAGGGGGTGCCGATGTCATCATTGTGGACGATCCACAGATGCCCGGATTAGTCAAGATAGCTAAGGACCAAGATCCCGAACGTCCTGTCATCTACCGCTCACACATTCAAGTAAGTCTACCCAACCACTACTATACATAGGGTGTCCAGATCCATTGATGTTCGATCATGTGGGCCTACCTGTAGCTCTGACCAATCAAGCAAATTTCAACGCTAAGCCTGAATAACTTCAAGCTAATACCCGGTCAATTCCCTACCTCTCTAGTTATGCAGAGATATCTTCACTTTGTTAGTCAAGAGACACTAACAACTGTGCGCAGGTTCGTGGCGATTTAGCCAACACACCTGGAACGCCCACAGCCGAAGTCTGGGACTGGGTATGGAACAATATCAAAGACGCCGATCTCTTCATATCACACCCAGTCCCGGATTTCATTCCCGCTAACGTCACTCCATCTAAGGTGGGCTACCTTCCCGCTACCACTGACTGGCTAGATGGCCTCAACAAAGACCTCGACGACTGGGACTTCCAGTTCTACATCCATAACTTCCAAGAGGAAGCTTTCAGCCATCCCTCGATGCCAATTCTCGACCATCCAAAGCGTAAATACATTGCACAGATTGCTCGCTTCGATCCCTCCAAGGGCATCCCCGACGTCCTGGCTTCCTATGCCCTTCTCCGACGCACCCACATGAAAGACTGGAAGCGCGAGGATACACCACAGCTCTGCCTTTCCGGTCACGGCGCAATTGACGATCCTGATGCGAACATAATCCTCAAACAGACCAAAGAGCAGCTCGATGAAGAGTTCCCAGACATCAAGGATGACGTAATCTTCATGCGGCTCGAGTCCTCTGACCAACTCCTCAACGCCCTAATCTCAGGGGCGCATGTCGCCCTTCAACTCTCGACGCGTGAGGGCTTTGAAGTCAAAGTCTCCGAGGCTCTGCACAAAGGCATCCCCATCATCGCCACGTTACGCGGTGGCATACCCCTCCAGGTGCAGGACGGAAAATCGGGCTTCCTCGTCGAAGCGGGAGACCATGCTATGGTTGCTCAGCATCTCTACGATCTTTTCACCGACAACGTCTTGTACAAGGAGATGGCGACTTATGCCAAGGATCACGTCAGTGATGAGGTTTCTACGGTTGGAAATGGTAAGTGATCCTTTTTCTCATACTTCCGGAAGATGGAGTTCTAGAGATAATGCTGATTGTTTGATAGCGCTCGCTTGGCTGTACATGGCAGACACCCTGCATAAACGCGAGACGATCAAACCACACTCGCGCTGGATCAATGACATGGCGCGTGAGAAGGCCGACCTACCGTATCTGGAGAAAGAGACGAGGCTACCGCGTAATCTGTAGCTAATAGGTTAAATGGAGGGGAGAAAGAGAGGGAGCATTTGGGGACGAGCACAAGGTAAGCTGAGCTCTCGTGGAAAAGTAGTCTCGGGAACTCACGCAAGTATAGGACCCAACTCTTTAAGCAGAGTATTACGCGCTGTATCTACCTTGTGTAAGCTTTGCAAGGGATTTTGCCAGGTCAATTTCCCACGAAACTTGTTACTGCGAGAGCGTAGCACTGGGCGACGATTCAGGATTTCCAGTATTGAAATTGAAAAAAAAAAAAAATTTTTTCCAGGAAGGGGAAATTGAGGGTTAGGGTACATAACTACTAAATATCAATGGTAATACTCTCACGCAGCCGCCGTACCACTCCCCTCCCTCTCTCCCTCTCAATCCCCCCTAACATCAAATGCCTTCCCCACCCCGGCCCTCATAACCCCATCAACCACCCCACAATCCAATACCCCAAACCGCTCCTGAAAAAGCCCTTGCGACCCCTTATACTTCCTCCTCAACTTAACCGCCTCCTTCTTTTCCAGCCTCCACAACGGGAACCGCCCAGGGTGCCAAACACTTACTCCACCGCGGCCATACATGACATGGCCCGCACGCACCATCCACGCCGCCTCAACCGCTGTCTTGAACGACAGGTCCTCGATAGCAGCGGGATCGGGGCTCACTTCATCGGGAGCGCCTGGGATAGGCGTCACGGTGCCCTCCACCGCGGCGGTTACGGCCCAGATGGCGTATTGCTGGGAGGGTGACTATGTTGTAGCCGAAGACGCGGGCAGTGTATGTTTGTAGGTTTAGGGGGCGCTGGGTTAGGTCTGCGCCTTCGGGAGCGTTTTGGTGGACCGGTCGTGTCGTCGTGTCAGCAGAGTTTTCAATGAAAGATATAACTATCGATCGAGAAGCAAATATTTATATGAGAAGTTGCAGCCTGGGGCAATTTGTGGAATAAAGATATATATAAAATACCACTCCACAGCTCCCACAACACCGACCCCCCCCCCAAGCTCCACAACAGAAACCGGATCCAGGACATGCAGCTCTCTTACAAGTTCCGCAAGTCTTTCATTCTCGGGGCTGTCAGCGGTGCCGGTCCCGGAAGCGCCAGAGAAAGAGCCGGGGCGGGATGCGAAGAGCACGTGGAGGGCTTTTGCAGCGACGGGGGGAGTAGTTGGGCTGCTAAAGAGGAGTGTGGAGTCGAGGATTGAGATTACTTTGGTGGTGAAGCTGCTGAAGCCTTGTTGGTTTCCTTCGAAAGTTAGGGGAAGCATCAGAGGTTGGATAGGGGTTGGTGGGATGGAAGGGTTGGAGGAGGGGATAGAAGGGAAGAGAAAGGAAACCGCTCATATATGTATGTGCAACTGAGTAGGCATGTGGTAGTTTAAGGAGTCGCAGGCGGTAAATAATTCCCATCCTGCCTTGTAAAGAACAGTATGTGTAATACCGGTCTTAAGTCCCTTCGTCCGTACCGAGCACGCAAATTTCCAGCCCAACGATTTGAATAAAACAGGTATGTATAGTTACTAGTTCAACCAACCCTCACTTTAGTGGGAAGGCAAAGTACTACACGCCGTATCCCCATTCGAGAGGTTTACGGAGAATCCATTTGTACTATTTCTGAAGTTCTATGGCCAGCAAGAATTTATTTTCTATTGGTTGAAGGATTTGAAAGAAGGTGCGGAAGATAAGGCCCCAAGTGCGCAACATACAACCGTTACCTGTAATAATCTGGCTGCTGACCTGTGTAATCAACGTCTCACATGATTTCTGCCTCCTAGCTTGGACTCAGAGTGCATTTTAAAATCACTGCCCGGCGCTTACACTGCAGTGTGTAGACTCTACATATACCTAGGCATGAATCGATGCACGCACCGGGCGGTACTGCTCACGTGACCAAGGCACAGAAGTCGTCTGGGCCATATAGTAGTAATAACCACCACAAACTTGGCCACCGTGATCCTCTATCCGGGTTCCCGCAATGGCTGCAAGCCCAGCATGATGCGCCCCCTTGCTTAGCCATCGTCACATGCTCAGATCCGCCTGCCGCAGTTGTCTTCTAATCATCGAATTCCACAGTATTTTTGTTCGAATCCAATAAGCTGGCGATACGGAGGCGGTACCTTTGGCGGCTGAACATCGTCGCAAAGGCCGCTCAGCCATGATACCGTTGGAGGAAGAGCGTCTGTTGAATCAGGTTCCAGTGTCTCGCCACGAGCGATGGCATCCCGCACAAGACCTAGATCAGCGAGAACCTGACTAGCCGAGGAGTAGAGCTGTTTCCAGCATTTTTCGGTAATTGCAGCGCATATGTGATTGTCCAAAGGAAACTCTCCAGCGGAGAATCGACGGGATATTTCCTCCTCGTCTTTAGAGCCGGCCAAATCCGAGAAGACCTCCTGTCCCATTATGATGAAATGAAGAGCACTTCCGAGAGCGAATAGATCAGTCCTTATGCTTGCATGATCTGCTGGTTTTCGGGGGAGGTAGGCCTTGGTAGACTCGAGAGAAAGGCCGTCCAAAAGGATCTCTCCGTTGTTAGAGAAGTACTGGCCTTGAAAGTCGGCTAGTTTGAGGTCGAGGTCGAGGTCAACTAGTATGTTATCGTGACGGAGATCGCAGTGAAGAACTCGCCTAGAATGGATATAGGTTACCGCTTCCGTGAGCTGTGTGCACCAGACCAGGCGTTGTTGGAGAGAGGACTCAGGGTGCGCAAGGAGGTAGTCGTGCAGATTGCCATTTGGGACAAACTCTAGCAGAAGCCCATCTTCCGTCAGTCCTCTTGACTGCACGATACGGGGATGGCTCCCAAGTATGCTGAGAATCTGGGCTTCGATCCGGATTTGCTTCATCTCCTCTGCAGTGTGTGGATACTTCAGCACCGTTGACTTGTCGACTTCGCCAATCCAGCAACCGCCGCCGTGCGCAATGATTCGCTTGACTCCGTGTGGTAGATGTTGATGAAGATGGACATGAGTTATATGAGACATTGCTGAGAATCAACTATGGAGAGGGGAAGGAACGCGGAACGCGTTGCAGTCGGAGTGAAGAGCTGCGAGTCTGTCACGTAAGGTACTTCGTAAAGCACAGACCAGTCATCGAACCACTCAGGCGGTTGTTAGATAATACCGTTCCAATCGCATGAGCAGGCATAAAATATATAATATAAAGCTACATTGCAAGCCGGCATCGGATCTATCCACCGCTACTCTCCAACACTGACATTCAGTACAACATAGCGTCTGCAGTGCATGCGCTTTCTCAAAGACCAGTAACATCAACGCGCTGAGCCTTAGCCTCTACATCTGGAGCGATATTCGCATAACTGCTGGAGTTGTTTCCCTAATCCCTCGCATCTATACTCGCTCCTTAATTACCCCATTGCACAAGATAAGTACAAGCATATCGGCAGGCAAGACGCAGATTCACTAGAGGAAAACCTCCAGCATGTCCAAACAAATCACTACACAATTCACTTGACACGTTCAAATTATTCCTTCATCTATCTCCTCCGCAGTCATATTGACTGTAAATCGGTGATCGCTCCGGGAGCAACTGTCGACTGCACCAAAGTGCAATTCACTAGGAGCAAGAGAGGAAAAGGCCAGACCATGGAATGCAATCCAGAACAAGAACAAAGACAAGGCCCCTCATAGGTATTCCCAGCCTCGAAGATGATGCCAACCAGCCCCAGCGCCCCCATCGCCATCCCAGTCCTAACAGCCCAACCACACATGTGAATAAAAAGGATCCATTAAAACTGTACACATTCCACTCGTTTCATCCCTCCATATCCTATCGTGTCCGTCGCGATACCCGCAAGTTTTATCATGCCCATGGATCCCAATGACGCCTTGCGCTAAATCAATCAGATGAAAGGTGCAAGAGGGAGAAAGAAAAGACTGCACCGAAGAAGCTGACCAAGAGGCTGAAACGCGCTGTTCCTCCACACAGGATGCACAACTTGTTCAACCTTTTCAGGTTCAGACTCAGACACCTCTTCTGCCCTACATGCCCGTAGTAGTGTTAGCAATGGCCAACATAATCATACAAAAAGGTGAATTTCGCAATGCCATGTTCAAGGGGAGCTCCCAATATATGTAGGATATGTAGGGCTTCCCTGTCCGGGATACGGAGGTTGTCGAGAAGATGCTTGATAGTTGCCGTACGAATGGCGGTGCTGCGACGGAGGTTCCATGTGCAGACCCGACATGCTATGGTGCGAATGGGATTGTGCTGGGGCTTGGGAACGCATAGGAACAGAAGAACTTGCAAAGGAGGGCATCTGATACCGACGTGATGGGTCAGGGAGGCTGTTGGGAGTGTTGTACGCTACCTTTTTCGCAGGCCTCACTGGCTCATCATCGTCGGACAGAGTCAAATCGATCACCTCCGAAGCGCGCTTGCCGCCTGTTCGCGGCGCCGAAGATGTCTCCCGGGACGGCACAGGTGGAGTCCTCATGAGATACTGCGGCGATGCGACGGCTTCGCTTTTGATAGCAGCCAGACGGTAGTCTGAAATCTCGACCAGATCTTCGTCGCTTTCGTCATCATCGTCGTATCCGTTCGTGTTTGACGCAGGAACCGCCGTGTCAGTTGACCACTGCCCATCGGGTTCTATCGTGACCTGGTCCGTATCCCTCGACACTTTCTGCAGAATCTCCTGGACATATTCATCGACTGCTAGAGCCTCGTAGGAGATGGCCTTGTTGCAGATAGGACATTGCCACGTTGGCGCTTGCTCTTGCAACTGGAGGAAAGATTCGGCATCGAAACATCGGTTGTGCGTGCAGATGGTTGACCTGCAGGGTGTAGTCATCTTCAAGGTAGAGATGGGGTCTTTCAGGGACATCACGCTAGACTCGACCACGATATCAGGGTCGTTCGCCTTTGCCCTCATTTCGTTGAGCACAGATTGCTTTGTGATCACGTTCCGCTGGGCGATATTTTTGACAAGCTCTTCGACGGAGAACTTCTTGGCCAGGTACACGAAGATGTTGAATTTCTAAGAGGAAGTCAGCAAAGCTCAGTTGCAGGGGAAGACGGGGAGGGATAAGAAACCTCTTGTTCACTTCCCTTCTGCGTGAGCGCGTAGGTGATCTGCAGCAAGTTCTTATAAGCGACTGGCGAGGTGCGGACGAGGTCCGTGATGTCGGCTGGCCGTGTTGAGCCCGGCTTGTTTTTCAAGCCCTTGAAATTGGACTTGACCTCTGAGTCGTTCATCCGCACCTCTATCTGGCTAGGGAACGCAACATCTGCTTTTGAGTGTCCTGAAAATGACCCTTCTAGGGCCGAGAAGAGTAGGAGACGTAGGGACTTGTCAGATTTGAGTTTTGCGCACGTCGATTCATCAAGCACCAGATGTCGAGAGAGATTCTGGCGGTGGCTCGGCGAAATCTCTAGAGTCATGCCTTGTAATAACAATTCGCTTGGACCGTAGAATGGACTGGACTTGAAATGCGAATCTGCAGCATGTAAGCCGGCACGTATAGGTAAAGGGCCGATGGGCGACTCACGGGATACCTGGGAGGGCCGCTGAAAACCCGCGCGCGCCTGTGTATATCCGTTCGGCAGGGCATGTCCGTTGAGGAGTGCAGACGGCTGGGGAGTGGCGTAGTTCGTGTAGGTCATGTTCGGACTAGTAGGCGGGGGTTCGCCTTGGTTCGCGATGCGGTGTTGCAGACGATTGAACATGTTATGGTCGTTGTTCGCAACAGCGCGGTTGATAACTGCGTCCGTGTCAGCGCGGTGAAGGTGAGAGAAAAGGGCGGCGGGGATTGAGGGGAAGGTGAAGATGCAGGTGTAACCATACGTTCGACAACCTTAGCTTGGAGGGCCGCCTTCACACCACTCGAGGGCATGCCTTCTTCTTTCAATATCCTCTTGAGATGATTGTTGACCAAGCTCTTGCTCCGGAGGACGAGCGTCGGCGCCATCTGCTGGAGGCTTGAGGACGCCATGTCTGCTGTGGGCCGGCGAATTGCGAGTTGTCTTGTGGATGCAGCGACCGAGGAGAGTTATCGACGGTGGGCTACCAACTCTGCGGAGTAGACATATGGGGCGTTTGTTTGTTTGTGCGTGCAAGCGGGCGGGCGGGCGAGCGAGACTCGGTGATATGCGGTGGTTTGACTCCCGGGGGGGTTTGAGTTGTGGTGGTGACGGTGGCTGCTGCCCTTCTCGTTCTCGGAGGCACACAGCAGGCTGAGATAGCGCAATTAAATCACGACACCAAGCAAACAGCGCGGCACTTTACCTGCAAGTGTAGGTGAACGTAATCAGCAGGCAGCGATGACCTGCTCCGGCCTTCACCTGGGCGCGTCGTCGGAGCAGAGCCGTCTTCTGTCTTCTTTCCTGCGGTTGTCGCGGCGGCCGATCCCAGCACTTCAAAGTCATCATCGGCCGGGCGGCAGGTGCTAGCGAGAAAGCTCGGGCCGTCGCTGCCTAGTCCGGCCAGTCCGCCACCGAAAATTCCACCCGAAAGTTCGAGCTCCCACTGTCCTACACTTCCCACTCTGTCTCTGTCACCACCCATCCCCCATCTTCCACCACTCGCAGAAGTACCGCAGCACGCTCACCCGCTCACCCCAAACAACACCGCAATGGCCAAAGGTCTGCGATCCAGCGTCAAGAAAGGCAACCGCACCAAGCTGCGCGCCCGCGTCTTCGCGCCCGTCGAAAATGCCCGCCTGGAGAGAATCCACGCAAAACTCCTCGAAACCGCCCAGCTGCCCAAGCCCGAAAACCCCAAGAAGAACGAGATGGACATCGACACCGCAGAAGGTAATCCTCACCATCTTTTCAAACAAATCACAAACGCTAACACTGCTACCTCCGCAGATGATGCCAACGACGCAAGCAAAGAGGATGAATTCCCAAAAGGTTTGTCAATCCTCACTGCTAGCATCCCGCCCTCCCTCTCCGCCGACGACGCTTCCCCATCCCCGGATCTCTCCGCAGACTCTCGAATGAGCGAGAATCTGTACCACATGCTGGGCCTGAGTTCCGACATCGTTGGCTTCACCGGCGACGGCGATCTCGCGTTTGCCTTTGACCCGCTTCCTCCGCACTGGTTGAGTAGTGATCAAGGGCTAACTTTTGCTGCATAGACATGGACGTTGACGGCGCTGCTGCCTCGGCGACCACGAAGTCGAAGCCAAAGGACCGCAAGGCGATACGCAAGGCCCGCAAGATGAAGGGTCGTAAGCCCAAGAACTCGATCGCGTTTCCTGCCACGCGTGGAAAAGGTGCATTGAAACCGTTTTCTGGCGCGAAAAACCGGAGGATATGATGGCCTTCTTTCTACTTTCTCCTTTTGTTTCTTTCTCTTTCTCATATCATGTAATTCAGCGTACAATGTGCGCTGATAATACTGTATAGGCGGGCGTTTAAGGTCATGCATTTTCCGGCGTTCACGAGGTGGATATGACGCCTGCCGTTAGACACTACGAGTCATGGATGATACCAGTCCCACGGGACATTCGTATGTAGTGTACTACTCAAATTCGATTTCCTTTAAACCAATACCTCTCTTAACTCTCGTTTGACTGCACTCAGTTTCCCATGCGTTGGGATAATTTCCGTCTGCTACGCATAACTCCAGACTCTATCCACGATCACAGGTGAAGCGAGTACCAAACTGTCTCATGGGAACAATTTACCGAATGCACCTACATCTCACCGGCTCTAGCGGCTTCAAATGTGCCATCAATCAAGCTAAGGAGCAATGCAGCCTCTACCAACACCGTTCACAAACCTCCGACCTTGAAGCAGAAATGTTCCCCTCTCCTCCCCCGCCGTGCCCTGGACGGTACTGGGCTCCGCATGGCACGCACCTCAGGCACAATCAACAAGCCATCCTTCCATAAGACTTTACCATATCTGGACCTCAAATAGTCTTATGTTTCATAGCGGGAGTTACATCTTCAAAAGACAGAGTTTGACGAAGTTCGTTTAACTGATACGGATGGGTTAAGGGTTCCTTTGAGACCGGAATTCGTCTTGATTTACATGTATACATCACACACACACACACACCGCCTTCCACGCTCCTCTTGGACAACAGGCACTTCTGTTATAACAACGACTAGGCTACCCTACCCTGCGTACCTAGGTCGTAGATACGACATGAGATCCCAACCGAGCTTCAGAGACTGGAGTTGAACAACGAATAGGAATTGTGAATACGACAGTGTACAAGCCAATTGCATTACACTCGGACAGAAACTACAAACAGCTGAAACAACACTCACTGCCCATAAAACCCACAGAAGCAGACCCCAAAGCCGCACAACGATCCACCCAAGCAATCCCAAACCCGACAAAAAACCCATAACAACAACCCTCCACCTCCCACCTCCCACGCTACGCCTAAACAACCCCCAGAGGAATCACCCACCCATCACATAGCAGTATCATGCAGCGTAACCCCATCAATAGACCTCGAGTACATAGAACTACCCTGCAAGCCCCTACTCCCATACCTCACCGGCTGCTCATACCTCCTCGCCGGCGCCGGCGTCTTGAACGTCCGCTCCACAAACGGATTCGGGCTCGGGTTCTGGCTCGGAAGCTGCATGTGGAGTCTTTCGTTCGTAAAGCGATACGCCGGCGGCGCTCCCTGCGGGTCATGAAAAGCAGTAAGTTCGACATCATCGTCGAGGTCATCCTCCGCTTCTTTTTTCGCCTGTCGGCGTGCGGCACGGCGACGGGCGAATGCGATGAGTGAAACGACGACTAGGATGATTGCGAGGGTTGCGAGGCTGAAGTTGATGATGTGCAGGAGGAAGATGGCGAAGTCGGCGTCGGGGGCGTTGAGGAGGAGGATGTGGTGGATGCGTTGGATGGTTTCGTCGCTTGGGCTGCGGTGGGTGCGGTTCGTGGAAAGAGCACGTGTGCGGAGGTGGAGAGTGTGGTTTGATTGTATCTTGGGATGGGTGAAGGGTAGTTTGTGTGCGGCGAGATTGTCACTGGAACTGATGGTGCCGCGGTTCCAGCCTTTGACTACGACGCGGTCTTGCGTATCCTATCCGCAGATCTCCTTCTTATTGCTTAGGTTCGGGGGCGCGGCGAGGTCAAAGCCGTCGAGGACGAGGGCGGCTTGGAGGGTCGTGGGGTAGTAGTTTGTCCATGTGGTGTAGATGGCGAAGGTGAATTCTGTGTCGGTAGGGGAGGTAAAGTACAGGTATCTTCCCTCGCTGCGGTTGGGGTATTGGCAGCCGGTGGGTTGTTTGAGGAATATGCGGTCGAAGAAGGCAGTTGTGAAGTGTGTGAAGTAGGTGAGGAAGAAAAGAACAACGGTGGTAGTAATTGGTCGCATGGTCGGTTGCTGGGAAGAAATGGATGAATGCTGCTGGGTAGCCGATGATGTCGGGGTGGGTGAATGGGGGGAGTATTGGTAGAAGAGAAACTCGGTGAGAGGTGTTTGTCCACGTTCTGAGTGGGATCCTTCCTCCGTCGGAGCTTGGAAAGGGCTAGGAAAGAACGAACTACTTACTTGGAGCTCATTGTAGATATCTGGCACCCCGTCACTTCCCTTATGATGACTACAGTACCGGAGCAAAAGTATAGAGATGCTTTCTACTTATAAACTGTGGAAACGTCTCCACTTTGACGTATGGCCGTACAACATGGCTATTCCTACACTACGTACCCTCGCCGCCCACTGCATATCCCACTCCTTCCTCCCAATCACCGTAATGACAAGTGCAAGTTGAGGAAGATGGGCTATTGCTGAACCTTTAGGCGTCGACGTCGTTTTTGGGTTCGGATGCGTATGGATGGAGTCCAGTGTGATACAGATGGGAGATCGAGTAGTTGTGTTCGCAACTCTAACGGGAGCAATACCACGGTTCTGGATAGTCGTTGAATCGCGGTACCAGCCCCATGGGACTAGCCGTCACCCAAACTATTGAAAGGGTTCAACCCTGAAAATATTCGATGTTGCCAGACTTCTGTGACATGGCTGTAATGATGGGCAATACCTAGGTCTAAAGATTAATGTTTCTTTGAAAGACTTTCAGTGTGGTGTTGAACTACAAGGATGGACTTGATACAAGACGTGACCGCACACTATGCAGCGACCTCCCAGTCACTTTCCAAAGGCTGACGTGTGATTGAGATAACGAATTTGCAAAAGCAAGACATCGACATGAGGATTGCGATGCAATGGGTTGCACATCGCGATTTAGAAAAGCGGTTCCGTCCGGTATCGGAATTCACTGTGGAGCCGGACATTCCGAAGGGTTCCGGTTGCGCATGAATCTTAGATCACGTGAGAGCGCGTAACGTCCGTCTTCAACGGTAAGGTTGAGCAGCGTGACAAAGCAGTAAATGAGCGGTGTGGTTCCACATTGCGAAATGAGTCGGTCAGTGAGAAGCAGCGAACTCCGTGAATGAAACGATGGTCGGCTGTTCAGGCACGTAGCACGGGAATAAAGAACAAAGGATCATTGGTGTGTCGATGGTGAGGTGATGAGCGCATTTCATTAAAGGCACGGAGGTCCTGCAGCGACATGGGACGATTTTACCTCATCGGTTCTTGAAAATTCCGGAGCCGTGGCCTGTGGCGACTAGCGTGCACAGATCTCCTGAAAGCGAGCATCACCTTTAAGGAAGCTCCTTGTGTACACTCGTTTTTTTCCGCCCCCTCCTCTCCTCGCGCCTCAATTGCTGCTCTCTTCCGCTAACAGGGTTGCTCTACTTTGCTGTAGAAGTAACCTATTTCTCTTCCTGTTGATTTGGTCCAGATCTCACGGGTCGCTAAACGCCTAGGACCCCTTCGCCGCAGCCACAAACAATCCTCCCCACTCTGCGATTCGCCATGGATATCGTTCTCGAATTCGTCGATACCTTCTTGCTTGACGCAGTATATGCTACTCTGCTGCCAGCAGGCCAGACTTATGGTCTCACGCCCAATGCTACATACTCGAGCATAGCAGAGGCGCCCACTGCAGCCCCCTATGCAAGCAATGGGTGGGCTTACCAGCCGGCGAGCCAGTATCTAAGTGTCCAGCCTGGAAAGTACGCATACATGAGCGCCTTGCCTCGAGATGACTGGCGAAGACAATTCTTTACCCTGTTCCTCATTACCTGGTAAGTTCTCCCAAGCATGCCATGACGGTCACAACTAACAGCAGCGCCTAGGCTCTTCGGCGTCTTCATTTACTTCCTCGTCGCTACGGCCTCCTATGTCTTCGTTTTCGATAAGTCCACGTTCAACCACCCGCGCTACCTCAAGAACCAAATCCGTCTCGAGATGAAGCAGGCCAACGTCGCCTTCCCTATCATGGCCGTCCTCACAGCCCCATGGTTCCTGGTCGAAGTGCGCGGCTACTCGAAGATCTACGATACTTTGGACGACGCCCCAAATAAATGGTACAACCTCCTGCAGTTTCCTCTGTTCCTCCTCTTCACGGATCTGTGTATCTACTGGATTCACCGCGGCTTGCACCATCCAGCCGTGTACAAGTACATCCACAAGCCTCACCACAAGTGGATTATGCCTACCCCTTACGCTTCGCATGCCTTCCACCCGCTCGATGGGTATGCGCAGGGTCTCCCCTATCACATTTTCCCGTTCCTCTTCCCGCTCCAGAAGTTCGCCTACGTTTCTCTCTTCATCTTCATCAACATCTGGACTGTCTTGATCCACGACGGCGAATACTACGCCGAGAACCCTATCATCAATGGAGCCGCCTGCCACACTATGCACCACTTGTACTTCAATTTCAACTACGGACAGTTTACCACCCTGTGGGACCGCCTTGGTGGCAGCTACAGGAAGCCCAACGACGAGCTGTTCCGCAAGGAGTTGAAGATGTGCGAGACGACGTGGAAGAAGCAGGCCCATGATGCGGACCAGATGGTCAACGAGGTGGAAGGTTCAGACAACCGCAGCTATGCGCCAGAGCCAAAGAAAGTCCGCTAGGCAATGACAATGCGCACGGCGCACAAAGCAGGGAGGATGGATAGATGGATGTGAGATATGGTAATGACTTGTTGTATTCGGATGATTGTGTTCTATATACCCTTCGATGCGTTCACTTGCACTGATTTTGGGACAAAAGGCCAATTGCGAGGACGCATGGCCGGACTAATATTGGATTTGGTGCTGCGGTTAGCAGGTGCTTCGGACTCGCATCTCTTGTAATAGTAATTCTGAGGGGTATTGGTCTGGTGCCATGCTTCTCGACCTTCCCTGTATAAATTTAACCTTACTCTCTCCAAGCATTTCTCGAACTTGTGGCCATGCCATACCGTTCACGCCCCGCTATATAATTCTAGAGCAGCACTTTGGGTACGCTTCCAATCTAGAAAAGCTGGACTCTTTGGCACATGACTATCCCACACTTCACCCATTAAACTTAGCCACAATACTCACCACATCCTCATCGGCAACAACATGCCCCAGGCCCACTCTCTGCGGCACATGCCTCGCGCTCGCGCCCCAAACAAGCGCATACTTGAACGTCTCCTTCAACGTCCTATGAACCTGATCACAAACATCCTCAATGGTACTCCCACTCCTCACAATCAGTGCCTCGCTAAAATCGGGATCAATCCCCTTCCTCTTCGTATACACCCTAATCAGGCGCAACTCCTCCCAGCACCGCTCCACCACATCCTGAATCCCGAGATCGAGTTCGCAGCTCATGATGCACGTGTGCGGTTCGCGGGCGAGGTCGTTCAAGTGCGGCAGCGAGATGGAATCGATTTTATTGTAGACGTACAGACACTTGATGTATTTCCTGTGCGGGGCCATGATGGTGTCGATGAAATCGTCCACGGTGGCGTTTTCGTCGCGCACGAGGACGTCGCAGTTCAGAATCTTGTAGTCGCGGAGGATGTTGTAGAGCATTTTTTCGTCGAGGTGTTTGGGGGGTGCTTGGAAGGTGATTTTCATGCCGCCGGCTTTTTTGGGCTTGAGGTAGATGTTGCTGTTTACACGCCCTTTGATCAGTACTTTGGCGTGGAATGATTGGGGGCGTTTAAGGGAGGAGGAGGTAGTGAGTAGGGAAGGGAAGGGAGGGCGTACGGTGGGTCGCGGTTCAATCTTATCCCTACAGCTTCCAACTCTTGCTCTAGCAACCGTCGCTGCTCCGCCTTCTTCGTAGCATCCAGCACCATGAGAATCAAATCACTCGTCTTCGCTGCCGAGATGACTTGTCTTCCTCTCCCCTTGCCTTCCGCAGCACCCTCAATGATTCCAGGCAAGTCCAGGATCTGGATCTCAGCACCGCCATACTCGAGCACACCTGGAATGGCTGTCAAAGTGGTGAAAGAGTAAGCCGCGATCTCGGATTTGGTTTTTGTGATTTTGGACAGGAAGGTTGATTTGCCGACGGAGGGGAAACCGACGAGGGCGATGCGTGCATCACCGCTTTTGGACACGTCGAAACCGGTGCCTCCGGCTGAACCGGCGCCAGGGGCGGGCTCGAGGAGTTGGGCTCGGAGACGGGCGAGTTTTCTGGGGTGGTTAGATTTTTAGAATCTTGAAAAACATGAGGGGAGATATACTTACCCTTTCAGAAGTCCAAGATGATATTCTACATGGTGAAGTGTTAGGGCACGTGATTCACGCATCACCCAGCAAGGTCTTTGCATCCAGAAGGGCTATCGTACCGGTCGCCTTATTCTCTACAAAATATTAGCAATCTATCATTCGGTCAAAGTAGGGTAGGAAAACTGACTCTGCGTTCTCTTCATCTCATCCTCAATCCTGCGGGGCAAGTTAGTTCTGCGATCATTTCAGAGTTTTTATACGACGCTATACTCCTTGATCTTCTCCGTGATGTTGACCATCTTGGCTGTTTCCTTTGCTGAGCCCCTCTAGTTGAATCTAGATATATTCGCACAACAGGCGCAGCACGAAATGCTTCGTAGATAGTCGTTGAAGGTCCGATCAAAGAGGGTTTGGTGTTACTAGCTGGCGCTATCTATATCCAGGCTAGCTTTCTAGCCTAACCGAGACGTCAAGTGAGCATAGAATCGTCATCTGCTATTTGGCAACGCCACTTTTGTTTTATTCAAGTAAAAACAGCGTCTTTTTTGTCTTTGTTCCTCTTTTCCTTTGCTACGTTTCCTTCCCTTTGCCTTCATGATACACCATACATAGACCATAGAATGATACCGCGCAACACCTTCCCCCACACCCATCACAACCTCGTCCAACAATACCACGCCCAATACGATGCGGACATCGCATCTGGAAAATACCAACCCCTAGTCTACCCCTGGGGCACCCTTGGAGCTACCATAGTCATCATCTACCTTCTGATCCCTCATCGGAACAGACCCTGGTTACGTCATGCACGGTTCGTTGTTTTTGGTGTCAATGTCGCACATGCCGCGTACACGATTAAGTACGTGCGAGCTAAAAACTTTGCAGCGGCGTTGGGGGTGGGGTTGATTAGCGCGTGGAGTTTGATATGGATGTTGGCGATCCTGGTGTGTAATGATGCGCAGACCGACTTTCAAAGGATGGAAAGAATGGGCGGGGTTTGTGGGAAGAGTATGATAAAACTAGATCGAGAGCAGGAGCAAGAGAGGAGAGAACTGAATGAATCAGCACACGCTCACGACGGAGACCAAAGAAGTAAAGAAGCCAACGGCTTCCTCAAACCCCCTGGACCAACATCCCGCCACGGCCAATTCGCATGGCAACCCTACCCTCTTAGTCCCTTCACTGAGCGTCTCGATTGGGTCCTAGACATCTTCCTCAATTTCCGCGGCGCAGGCTGGAACTGGCGCACCATTGCAACCCCACCACCTCCCAAACCCATCCAACTCGAACTCATTAAAAACTCGCCAAACCCGCCTGTGCACACATTCAAGTCCCATCCCTCCCAAACACACGTCTACCCCACACGCCGTGACCTCATCATCGCCAACCTCAAGACCTTGATCTCAGGATATCTGATTCTCGACCTCTGCAAAACAATCATCGTCCACGATCCCTATTTCTGGGGCCTCATCGACGCAAAACCCGCACCCTACATCCCCTTCTCCGCAACAATCGTAGCCCACCCAGCCCTCCACCGAATACTCCGTCTCGCCGTCTCTCAATTCGGCATAATGTGGACGCTCAAAAGCATATTCTCCCTCGCCCCTCTGTTCTTCTCCGGCATTCTATCTCCTTCACTCCTAGGCGCCAGGGCAGAACCCTGGATCTACCCCGAGACGTGGGGCTCCTATTCTTCCGTCCTCGATAAAGGGTTAGCGGGCTGGTGGTCTTCATGGTGGCATCAAACCTTCCGCTTCGCATTCGAGCAGCCGAGCCGGAAAATCATTCAGGTTTTAGGAATAGATAGGAAGAGTCAGGTGGCGAAGTTGTTACAACTTGTTACTGCTTTCGCGCTCTCCGGTCTCTTACACGCGTGCGGAAGCTATACGTCTCATGGGGAGACGTACCCGCTTTCTGGATCAATGGCTTTCTTCCTCTTGCAAGCAGTAGCGCTGTTCATCGAAGCTTTCCTGCGGCCTTACTTCGTTAAAACGCCGCTGCCGCAGTGGCTCAAACGCAGCTTGACGTTTATCTACGTGCATGCCTGGTTTTACCACGCAGCGGTGCTGTTATGTGACGACTTTGCTCGCGGCGGTGTCTGGCTCTTCGAACCGGTTCCGGTGTCGCTTTTTCGAGGGGTGTTGGGGTTGGGGGTAGAGGGTGATGGATGGTGGTGCTGGGGTGAGAGTGGGTTGAGGTGGCATCGGGGGAGGAATTGGTGGATGAGTGGGGTTGCTTTTTAGACTCTCATATATCAGTAACAGAGCTCTTGCCTGTAGCAAAAAGATAATAGTTATGCTCTGCAAAACCCATCTTAGCAAGAATCGGTGCCTAGTACTCCACCTAACAATAGAGCTTCAATGGTGATGTGACTTTCGCAGCTTATTTCCGAAAGATCATCTTCTAGTGAGATTATATGTTGAATATAGTTCACTCTGATATGGAATTTCATGACTGTATCACACATGCAAAGACACACACCGAAAGATAAAAGACTTTTCACATATCGATTTCATTCGACTCTTCTAATTCCACCCCCACCCAACCTCCATGGATCCATCCGCCAGCAATGCTCATAGCGGGGCGTCAAATCACCATCCACCACAAACCATCCACTTTAATGATTTTTGATGCAGGAAGCCGTGAACAATGGTCTAAAAGCCTTTCGCATGCTCAATGCACACCCCGCAATACCTTTCCTCTATGGAACCATGACAAAAGAGATGATACGCCATGCCATCCTGAAATATGCCTCCCCATCCAGCCCTAATGAAAAACGCCGGGAGAACGCTACCAAGAAAAATTTGGTCTGGGTATCTCTTTTTCCTCGCACGTGGAAAAGACGAAAATTAAAATTGGTTTATTGGACATCCACCGAAACGCCTGACGTGCGCCGTTGCTATGCAAAACGTGGGGCAGAAATGCTGGAAAGGAAATCGTGAAGGAAAAACCTCAGAGGAACCCTATGGTGGTGTGTAATAAAACAGTTGAGGGAAAAGATCGTCGAAAGGCGTACGTAAGTTGCTGTTATTGTCGTAGCTACTCTTCCAATCCTGTAAAGAGACTTGACAGCCGTCCAGTCGATGCCTTTTCGTACAAAATGAGGTCAGACGGCACGTCTATCGCCTGGAGCGCTTGGTCTCGCCATGCGGTTGATCCTGGGTATCGCGCCTCCGCTTGCCGTCGCCGCGATCTCGTGTGTCGTCGCCACCGCCACCTCGACTACGCCTGTCACGGTCGTCGCCCTTGCGCTCCCGTTCCCGGTCGCGGTCACTCCTCTCGCGACCATCTCGCGATTCACGTGGTTCTCGCGGCTCACGCGGCTCTTGAGGATCACGTCTAGATCGCTCGCGCTTCTCGCCTCGTGAACGATCGTCTCCCCTACGGTCTGGCGTCCGACTACGCTCACGTCGAGCCTGCTCACCCCGCCTACTTGATCGCTCAGGGGGCCGTTCCGACGATGGCGGAACTGTCGGCGGAGTGTTCTGAGCATTGGCAGACAAGACCGTGTTGATATCTCGGACCGGGTTCCTGCTGTTCGCATGCCTAGGACCTCGTTCGGCTGACGCAGGTCCTGTTGGTGGGTTGCGCGTTGATGGCGAAGGGATTGGCTGTTGCGGTGTTCTAGCTGAACCGCGCGGACCACTTGGAGTAGCAGCCGGCACGTCAGTCTGAAGAGGAGGACCGCGGATGTTGGAAATTCGGCTGGGATGAATACCTGCTTGTTGGGCAGCAGGCGCTGTGGGCGGAGCAGCTACCGGATTATGGTTTTGAGTGTCGCGCCTGTCAGAAGCTGGATCTGTTATTGTAAGTAAGTGCGGTATATACAGGGGTTGTAAGTACACTTACGTCGGGGGCCTGAAGGAGGTGGGGCATCAACGGGCTGGTTTAGCCTACCGTAGTTGGGATCTTGAGATGGATGCGCTCTCACTCTCGGCGGTTGCGATGGCTGAAACATATCTCGTGAGATTGAAGCTGCCATTGCATCCCTTCCACCACGTGGGCCAGTGGGTGGAATGTTGACCGCTTCATCACGGCGTTCCCGAGTTGCGGGATGTGGCGGAAGCCGCTCTTCGCGATAGTCTCGGCGGGCGTCACTACTATGATATGCTGCTGAAGATCGCTCGTCTCGGCGAGGAGATTGAGGTCGAGACTGGGGCCGCGAGCCACGATCCCTACGACTACTAGGCTCATCTCTACGACCTTCATTTCGAGCGTCATGTCGAGCATCACGATCATACCTAGGCGGATCCATGCGTACACGATCGTCGTCAATGAGGGCGGCACGCTCAGGATTGATCATAGCTCGGTCATTCGCGGGAGGTGTAGCGTTGATGGGTGGACGTGGAGGAAGCGCACCTCCACGTTCTGCATGGAGAGCATTCGGAGGTGCTTCTCGTCGATGCGGATGCGCATCATTCGATAGCATGGGGCTAGCGTGCATACGGCCACGTCCATCCGCAGGAGGTAGATGCGATGGGGGAGGCGGTGGTCGTGGCTCCAATCGCTCACGCAGAGGCTCGCGCTCTCTATAGTCTCGCTGGTCACGCACATCGCGAGGATCACGTGGATCCCTGGGACTGTCCCCATATGGCGTCGCTCGATTGTGGGGACCGCGAGCATCTCGTAGAGGTGGGCGTAATGCTCGGTCTTCGTAGTCTCGAGCTTCTCGATTGGCCCATTCCGCACGGCGATCGGGGGCAGTGTTAGGTCCCCTGAGTGGTGACCTTGATCGACGGCGGCTTGGGGTTATTTCTCGTTCTGGCAAGCCATCCCGAGGTATGCCATCCCGACTGCGATCGAGCCTGCCATACTCGCTGGCGGGGCTTGGTCGGTATTCTGGCGCACGATCATTCGGACGTTCAGGTTGTCGTGACCTTGGGGGTTGCGGATCTGGTCGAGTCGGTAGAGAATGTGGAGGCCTGTTGCTGTTTGTGGGCTGATTTGTGTTTTGGCTGTCAGGTCTAGAAGGCACAGCGTTGGCTGGGATAGGCGACGGTTGCGAAGCATCGGGTCTGGCCACGGGTCTACCTAGTGGCGGTCTCGTAGTGTTGGACTCGCTGGGTCCTGAAAGCGGCTTGGTCACGTCTTTGCCGTTCATACGGGGTGATGGGGCGGAGATAGTGGATGCTGCCGGTTTCTGATCACCAGGCCCGTTGTTCGCCGGCGCTGGTTTCGATTGACCATTGCTAAAGGACATTAGCTGTCATTCCGGACACATGCGAGAGCTACGTACACTTCTGTATTTTTCGGCTTGAAAACCGGGACCGCGGCATTCAGCTTCTTAGTAGCTGTTTCCGGGGGCTGCGGCGTCTTGGGTTGTTCTGATGTCGTTCGTGAAGGAGCCGCAGCATTGTTGACTGGTGGATTTACACCCTATACAATGTTAGTCTTGAACAATTTGTTGTTCGTATTCAATTTTTTCCACGTACCGTACGGAAGAAGCTCTCCGTCTTCAGAGTTTTCGCGCTCTTCTTGAACTCAAACAAGAGTGAGTTTGCTGCAACCTTTACGTCGTCCCTGTCATCGTCCTTGGCATAGCCCTCGATGAATTGGCGAAGATCAGCTGCCATGTGATCGACCTTGGGGAAAGCCGGGGAGACAGCTTTGAGGATGCTGACAGAGTTACGATACTCCGTATACTGACCACTCTTCAGGCAACTCTTGAGCGCGCTGCAGAGAGCAACATGCCACTTGCAGTGCAGAATGCGGAACTGGTCGTAGTCGAGGAAGGTTGATGGAGTGCCGTCAGGGTTGAAAGATCGGCTGAAGCCTGGAAGCTGTTGGTTGTCTCCAAGTGCACACTTCTCATAGAGCTTCTTATCTTCGTGCCACCGCTGCAACTCCCGCAAAATGTCATTGATGAAACGACCAAGGCATTTTGCTTCTTCTTCGCTCATCATAAGAATCATATTGGCGATCCTATTATGGATGAATAGCTGGTCCAGGAACTTCGGGAGGCGGAAAGCTGGTACACCAGTTCTATGCATGAAGAAAAGCATAGTCGAAGAAAATTGCGCATCCTGCAACGATGTTCGGAGGCGGGGGAAGAAGCAGTCCTGAAGAAGTTTGTCGTGCAGTTGAGCCGAGGTCTGACCAGTTTTGGCTACTTCACTAAACCACTGTTGCATCTCCCCAGACAGGCCAGCCTGGGTAAGTTGGGCCGTCTTCATGCCTTGTTGGTATTCCTTGCTCAACCTTTCGCATTCTTCTTTGGCTTGACGCTGGTTGAAGCGCTCGGGAACCTTCTTCTTGATATGCTCTTTGGCATCTTCGTACTGCTTCTTGAGCTCGTCGTGTTCGATCGGAAGCACATCCTTGAGATCAAGTGTCCAAAAAGTGACGAAGAAATTGAGAAAGGAGTACGATCCGTACTTGTCGGGAAGCGCGGTCTTCAGTTGGCCTACAATGGCGTCAATCTCATGGTTCGAGCGAGGCAAGGCGAGTGGATTTGTGGACGTCGCATCTTTCATCTCGACGTCTACTTCATTGGAACTGGCCTTGTGAACGGGGTCTACGGGTGGTGTCGCAACGCCGTTTGTGATCACGGCATTGTCGGTGCCACCCATGGTAACGTCACCATCGGTAGGAGTGCCGTTTGGCGTCGAATAATTCGTGATTCTAGCTGCGTTCACCTTGGCAGCTACACTCACTCGGGAGATTTGGAAGGCGACATTTGGATCCAGACCGAAATCAGACATCAGCTCAACTACACCAGGAGTTTGTGTGTCGAACTCCCTAACCGTGAGATTTTCTCGGAGGAAGTCAATGAACTGCGCGAAATTCGATCGCAGCTTGTCATAGTTGGTGAAAACCACTTTGTCCGGCACGTCTTTCAATTCGGGGCGGAAAGGGTATGACATGACTTGTTGCGCCAAAGCGATGAGGATCTCAGGTGCCAAGGCTGATTCGTCGGAGTCTTTGGTTTGATCCAGGCATCGTAGGAGTCGACGAGAAGCAAATTTACCTTCGTGACGTCTGTCACCAAGATGGTGTTCCAGAGTATATGCGCGCAAGGCCGGTCCAGCGGAGAGAGCAAGAACGCGCGCCTCAGTAAGGGCGCCACTCAATCCAATGCCACCCATGGTTGTGAGAAGCTGTTCCAAAACAACAAGCATAAACAACTCTCCCTCGGGACGGAAGACTTGCTCTTTCACAAGCTGCAGCACAGGAGTTGCGTTCATGTAGCTGTATCGCTTGTATACCTTGCCGATGAAGATGGCAGTGTGCTTGAGCCAACCCTTGACCAACATTCCATCACCTTGCAACGTACTCCTATCATTTTTTAGAAGGCTGTCCACAAGCGTCCACGTCAAGCAGTCATATCCAAGAGGTGTTAAATAACGGCTGCATTCAACGAGAGCATCGATCATGTTGATATAGCTCTGTCCCTGCTTGAGGGTGAGTTCGAAGACGGTTCCTGGACATGGACAAGCTAGCTTAGCCATTGCCCTACCCATGGGTCGGGTGTTGGTGGCGGCGACTCTGGACAGCAAGCGCTTAGTCTCATCTGTAACGGTCTTGAAAGCATTCCGCATTACTGGCTTTGTTGACCTGAACCAATTCGAATAGATGGTGTAACGCTCTGCGGTGTCGAAGTGCCTCAACAGCTCCCAGGTTTCGTTGACGACTCCCGGATTTTGCCCCGTGAATGTGAGGGCAGGCACAAGCAACGATGCAGACAGGCCCATCCACCGCTTGCGATTGTCGTCAGAAGGTTGGTCAGTCAAGCTCTTCTTCCCAATTCGAGCAAGCTTGGTCAACAGGGTGACGTCTTTCCCGCATTCCGGTCCGATCAAGCTGAGCCAAGTTGAACATAGGAGGAAAACATCATCAACAGTCTGGCAGACGGGTACGTTGTCCATCCAGTCTTCCCAATAGAATCGGTAGTCAACGCCTTCTCCTGCATCCTTCTGGTCGAGCTTTGGCCATCGAAGAACTCGGCGGGTTTGGAAGTTGCCCGGGCGAGGAACTATATTGCTATCCACTCCTTTGAAGGTGACAGGAATCTTCGCGAGGGGAACCGGTCTCGATGACTCATACACTTTGCTCAGAGAATGATGAGCTAAGCGAAGGATGTAGGTGTGGAGATCAGGGTAGAGATCCAGTAACCAAGGGAAGCGACCAAGAATGAATAAAGCTTCTGGGATGGCGCCAATGCATAAAAGACTGCGAAGTAGTGCTACTTTTTGATCCGCTGGCTCTGGAAGGCTGTTTGTCTCGTCTTCCGGTTTTACCGGTGTGGTCCGCTCCGATTCAGGCTTCGACGACGGCTTGCTCTCCGCTTCTCGCAACCGAGACGCCTGTGTCTGAGGTGTGTCATCGGGTAGTGCCCCAGCCATTTCGAGAGCGTTGGTTCCTCCTCGAGCCTTTTTCTCTTTTGCCTCCCGCTCTGCTTTTTCCTGTTCAAGCTTGAGCTTGTGCGCAGGCATGGACTCGTCGAGAGGGTACAGATGGGGCCAGAGATCCAAAATGGAGATGAACCCAATCTTAATGAGGAGAGCAGCAAGATATATGAGGTTGTCCGGCAGAACATCGCCATCATCGCGATGATTTGCGGCATAGAACTGAAGCTTGAAACCCAAGAGTTGAGCGGCGATATCGTTTCCCAACGGAGGGAGGGTCCCGGTTTCGGCGATCCAGGTATTAGCCCAGGGATTCTTTTTAGAGCTTTGCGCAGCTTCGGTCTCCGTTGTGTTGGTGCCTGTAACCTTGCGAGCACCGAGCGCGAAGAAAACTTTGAGACCCATACCACTTCGCTTGCTCTCAAGTTCAGCAACGTCGCGCCAGAATTGATTATCGCGAGCCTCTCGTAGCTCCAACTGATGTTCCTTCTCTTTATCCGTATAATACCAAAGCTTCGAGTCGGGTAAGACCCAACCAGGGAGTGGCTGTACCACAGGCTCCTCCCAGGACCTTCCCTCAGTTCCTTGGAGCACAGGCCACCAAGCGCTTGCCCGCAAGAATTTGACGAAGAACTTGCAGTGCTTGACGAGAAGATTGGCAAATACGTCCAATGTGACATCGAGCGTCCTGCCCACATCGAGGTCGAAGGATCCGATGAAGGCGTTCACGCGTTGGTAGGTCTCGCTGCATACATCGGCAGTTGGAGGCTCGTTACTCACGGTGGTGAAGTACTCCGTCATGAGTTTGGAGAATCCCTCACTCTCTTCTCTCAGTAGGTTGTAGTTTGCCTGGCGGTAAATGGCGTCGGTAGTCTTGCGGACGGCCATCTTGTTGAAACTCGTTCGCACAAGACCCATTCCAATAAGCTGCTCAGCCTCTAGAATACTTCGCATCCTTCCCAGGGGAATGTCGGTTTCTATGAGAAACTTCTTGAGAACATCCCATGCCGTAAGTTCGACAGTCGCGGTGGCCACGCAGTCTAAGAACAAGGTTATGCTATCGAGGTTCTCGTGGGTGGGTGCGTGGACGATGTCGCGGACCATTAGGCCAAGCTCCGCCGGGTCCATGTACTGCTTGATCGATGCTTCAATAATCTCGTGGAACAACAGCGAGAGGCCAGCCATGTCGCCGCTCAGCTGTAATCTTATCGCAACCTGAACAAGCTCATCGCGAGCTTCAGTGGTCCATTTGGTGACGCGCTCTACCGTAAGATGATCATTGATCTCCATAGCTTCTAGGTTCGGTCTCGGCTTGTTCGGGGGAGGTAGTCGCGGTGGCGCTGTGTTTGATGGAGTAGCAGGCCCGGACCTGCTGGATTGGTGTGTGTTCGCGGGCGGGGGCATGGTGGGCGACGGCTGGGCAAGTCCTGGGCTCTGGGGAGTATTGTTTGCGCCACGATTGCTGTTGTTGCGGCTGCCACGTCTCCCACCTCGAGGGCTGTTGGCGGAGTAGTTTTGGGCGAGATTGTCGCGCATGGGTTGTGGACGATGCGGCGACGGTCGATTTGGCGCGTCGTCATCCTGTGAATAGTTGCGGCCGTCACCGCGCTTCCTCTTATACCCGGGAGCCATGACAAATGCGCTCTTAGGATGAAGAGGCAAAGTCGGGGCGGTCGGTCGAGGCTGCGGGGAGGACCATACACAGCGCGGCGTCGGAGGTGACGTTGGTCGGTAATTCGATGGGAGCGCAGATCGAGCTCTGCGTGGGGAATAGGAAGAGTATACCGCAGATGGATGTCGGCGAAAGGACTGCAGTGAAAGTTGACAGTCGTTCGCGTGGGCGCGGTAGAGTGTGGAGAGGAGATTGCAAGCAGCGTGAACTTTGAACTTCGCGATGCCTCCGCTAGCGCGGTTGCGGCTTGGCATGTCGCGGAGCCCGTGCGTCATAAGTTCGCAAATGCCCTCAACCCAGTCTGCACATGCAAAGACAAAGGAATGAAACAACCAGTAATAGCTACCTTTCCAAGTCGTCTCTACGAGAAAATATGTCACAATGCAATAGTGGAGCCGATATTTTCTGCAATTGCAATTGCAAAAGCAGTGTCATAGTTGAGATCAAGATTCGATCAATGTCAATCACAAATCTACCTCGGGCCTCAATATAAATAAACGAGCGAACAGGCACATCCATCAACTTCATGTATATGGCCAAACATCTCAAGCAGCGGCACTGATAGCCTGAGCCGTCGCGAGGCGCTCCTTCTCCAAGATGCTTTCGAGCACATTTGTAGCGCCCCCCGTCTTCATCTCTTTGAGAACAGTGTCAATATCCAGCTGCTCATCGGTCCATAGGGGTGCCTCGTCAGCTTTGCCTGCCTCGCCGACGCCAATGAAGCCGCCTTCAGCAGCCCATTCACTAGTGCGTTTGATACCGAGCTTGTTCCAAACACTGTCAAAGGCTTCGACTAGCTCGTCGCGGTACTCACGCCCGTGGCCGGGTGTAGGCGTGATGCGGAGGCGCTCCTGTCCTACTGGGACGGTTGGGTAGTTGATGGGCTGCACATAAATACCCCAGTCTTGTAGAAGCATGTCACTCGCATCCTTTGCGACTTCCGCACTACCAACAAGAACCGGTACGATGTGGCTGGGGTTCGGGATGACCGGAATGTTGCGGGCATTCAAAGCGTCCTTGACCAGACGTGTATGCAGTTGTTGAAGACGCCTGTCGCCCTGATAGTTGGCCTGATACTCAATAGCCGTCTTTGCTCCAGCCATGGTCGCGGGTGGAAGAGACGTCGTGAAGATAAACCCAGGAGCCAGAGATCGAATCGCATCAACGAATTTGGCGGAGCCTGCAATGTAGCCACCTACACAGCCGTAAGCTTTACCAAGCGTTCCGGTAATGATGTCCACGCGATCCATAATGGTGCCCTTCGATTGGCCTGCTTGATGGGCTTCGTAGTCAAGATGTTCCGCAACACCAGCGCCGTGTGGTCCGTACATGCCGACGGCGTGAACTTCATCGAGAAAGGTAAGGGCGCCGTATTTATCTGCCAGGTCACATATTTCTTCGATCGGTCCAATTGATCCGCACATGCTGTACACGCTTTCGAAGGCGATAATCTTGGGGACGTCCGAAGGAAGAGATGCCAGCTTTGCTTCCAGATCAGCCAGATCGTTGTGCTGGAAAACCATCTTCTTCGCGCCAGAATGACGTATGCCTTGAATCATAGATGCATGGTTCAGACTGTCGGAGAGGAAAACGCAGTTGGGTAGTTTGGAGCCCAGTGTCGCAAGGGTGGCATCATTGGCAACATAGCAAGAGGAGAAAACTAGAGCAGCCTCCTTCTTGTGAAGTTGAGCGACAGTCTTCTCCAGCGCTATCGCATGCTGGTTGTGGCCGGAAATGTTTCTGGTGCCTCCAGCGCCTGCACCGTATTTATCGAGTGTCTGATGCATCTTGTCCAGCACATGCTTGTTGCGCCCCATGCCGAGGTAGTCGTTGGAGCACCAGACGGTGACATGGTCGGTCTCGGTCTCCCTGTGAGCGCGGGGAAAGTCCTTGGCCAGGCGATTGACGTTGTTGAAGGTGCGGTACGATTTGTCCTTGTGTTTCTTGTCCAGCTCATTTTGGTAAAACCCCTCGTAGTCAAATTTAGAAGCCTGAGGCGCGGAAGGGGCGGAAGCGCGGGAGGATTGAGCAGGAACCGGCTGCTTAGGCGCATGCGGGAACGGGACTGTTCAATGAAATCAGTGACGTATTCTTTGCCGAACAAAGTGGCATGGTGTTGAGAGCTTTCGCATACGGAAAGAAATGCTCACCTTGCTTGGAACGCAGACTTTCAATATCTACAGCCTGAGCTTCCTTGGGCGTAGACGTGTGCAGTCTGGCGCGGTTGACCCGGGTGTGGTAGGCGCGGGTGCCACCGAAAGCTCCCGCAAGCGTACTGCTCCCGAGACGAGCGCTCTGCACAGTGAGAGCCTTGCCCATGATGGGACAGCGCCTGGCAAGAACTTGGAGATTGGACATTTTCCCTGCGCCTGGCGAAACATCGTGGCCGGCAGCAGTCGTAGAGAGCGAGCGGAGCGTTGCGGGTGAGGTCTTGGAGAGAAATGGGCACATGGACCGCGACTGGCGCAAAACTGCCTCCATGTTGAAAAAGGGTGTAGCCGGAAGAGGCAGTATTCGAAGAGGTGTGTACAACTATGAGATCTGTTCAGGATAGAATACGGCGAAGAGGAGGGAACGGATGTGAGAATATGCGAGAAAGCGTTTGCCGGCCGGCTTCAAATGGCTGAACTCTGATTGGCCACAATCAACGCAGCGACAGCCCCGGCCCGAATTACAAATAGGTAGAAGGTGCCTCTACTATTTCATGTACAAGAGACGGTCGAGGTCTTCATAGTGCAATTCTACATGTTGTGAGGTGGAGATGCTGCCAGCTTCGCGGACCAAATCCATGTGGTGGCTGATGGCCTGACACGGGCAACCAATAAATACCTCATATTCTTTGCTGGAGTTAAGTCAATTACTCCGGTTTCCGAAAAGAACGAAAGACCCATATTCGGGCCTTGTTGTGCGTCTTTTAACAGTGATTAATATGCACTTCATCTGGGCCAGACAGGCTCACCGCAAGTATACTCACGGACACGTACGCATGATTAGGAAGCATATAGGCATTCGTCCTGTTGTACCTAATTACCTCCACAGGGTGTCGTCTAACAACGTCAAACTCGATGACATGCACAACAACCGCATTCCCATCCATCCCATCGTTATGACATAAGGCACACTCACCCCACGTCGCCGAAGAACAAAGACTGGCACTGAATTTGGTTACCAGACCACAGTTTGTTCTGTTCGCTTCGTTCGCCACCCTACTTCGCAAGGTCGCAATACCGAATATGGTTGCTACTACTGGGGGGTTCAACTACACCACATCGCCCTGCATCAGCTTTCATATTGGGTCATGCATCCGCGCCAAGACGCCCGCACTGTAGCTGTACCCATCCCGGATGCACTTTCCCACATTCTGGCGGGGAGGTCATGCCAGTGGTAATCTATCGTTTAGTCCAATTCTATCGTCTCCGGTGGCGTCCGCGGCGGACGCTGAACCGGCCTCCGCCTATTTGACGCCGACTTCCTGCGTGTCGGGGGCACAGGTCGCGGCTCGTCATCATCCGAAATACATATGATTTCAGCTTGGGATGGTGCACAAGGTTTTGACAACGCTTGCAGGCTGAAGGTGTTGTTGAGAATGTGACGAACCCACTCGTAGAAGATAGTCGGATCCTCACTTCCTGCATCTAGACATTCCGACAGTTCTTCTAGACGCCATTCCGTCGCTTCCTTTTTGAAATAGTCGTCTGCGAGCCACCAAGAAAGAAACAGCTTCGTGAATGTGATGATCTTAGGCATCTCTGCCGGTAGGTGTCCAGGAATCTTCTTGTCTCCGCGAATGAACATGCTGATGCACTGCGGAATTTCCAGCAACAGATTCTGTTTCTTAATATTCTTCACCCTAGTTCGAATCATCTCTCTATCCTCCCACCGCATTTCTTGCATTGCTTTCATCACGATTCTCTTCCGATCTTTTTTCTCGACGAGGGTGTTCCAGTCCCATCGTGATACAGAGTTGATTGATGCTAGGCCTGGATTATCGGCCAAGCGATTTGGTATGGGCGGTGTCTTGCAAATTTCGCTCGACGGTTCAATGTGTGGCTCCAAGTTGGATTTCGGGGCATGGGGCGGTGTATGTTCAACGTGCGGCTCTATGCTTGCTTCGACTCCAAGCATAGACTCTGGGGTAGTCACAGTGAATGCCGTACTGCCTGGGACAAGCATGCCATCCTCCGCATCTGAGTCGGAGCCAGACCCAAGGTCAATGATCTCAGCCGTTCCATGTTGACCGACACTGTTCTCAACACTACTTTCTTCATCTTCTAATTCGAGCTCGTAGATAGACAATATCCACTCCGCTTCCTGAAGCTGATCGACTGTGCCTTCCAGCGATTTGCACTGTGTTCGCAGCTCTCTGACCGAGTTGCAATCTAAAGCACGGATTCTGTCACCCATCGCCTCTAGCCGGGACTGGAGCCATTCGATAGTAGTTCTGGATTGATTGATAAGTTGCTCCCGTTGGCCATCATTCTCGGCCTTCTCCCAAAGCTCATCGGGATTGATTTCGGACCCTGGCCTCCATCGTGCTTCAAACCGAGATATTTCTTCGTTAATGATTTCAACGATCTCTTCATCACTCAGCTTTCCTTGACGCGGCCGCGTACTAGGGGTGATCTCCTGCTCTTCAACTACCACCTCGTCATGGGCGTCATCTTCGTCTTCCATGACTTCATCTTCGGGATAGTCACTATCGGTTGCCGTGTCCTCCAGATCCACAATATCTTCATTCGCATATTCTCCCTGTTGCCAATGGCGTAGATGATCCCAGTTCTGTGCACTGCTGGTCGCTAGTTGAACATTGCTGCTACTAGGATCTGCTGATTGTTGCGCAACGCGTGAAGCTGGCAAAGATACTGTGTCGATCATGGAAATCCTGCGGCGTTTCCGAGTGTTATCCTCTGAAAACACAGCCTCATTGTACTCCTGTCTCTCTATGAGAGATTGCGTGTTGTCGTTACTGATATTGAGTGCTTGGACGCCTGTAATGGTGGCGCCCTTTTGGTACTCCAGGTACGATGGAGACCGCAATCGAAGCTCTCTCAAGATGAGCAACAAGGTGTGTGATGGGATTTGTGGTAGCGCGGTAAAGTCTGCATTCCTCATGAGATCCGCACCGGTTGTGTGCTGCCGCCACAGTTGGTCTTCGAGCAATAAACGGTCATTATAGCTTGGTGCAGCGCGGTCGACGGCAGCATAAATTGCTGTCGTACGGCATAGGTGGTGCACGAGATCGTTTGTGCACCAGTTCCACGGGTCCGCCGTGGCCATTTTGCATGTACTTGGTTGAAAGTTTGTAGAAGAAGAACCGAGTGAAGTCCACAAGCAAAGGCTCCTGATGCGTGTCGGCGATGTCGTTACGGTGTGAATCCGGATTAACTGTGAATTGACGGTGAGTTTGATGGGTCGAGCCTTCGGAATCAGGAAACAGCGGTTCGGAAGCTCAAAGCAATACGTCGCGTTTGACAGATCTGGCACGGCGACAGTACACCGACGACACAGAACAGGTCGATGTTAGCTTTAGCAAGCCCGACGAAGTTCGGGTCGCGAGAGAGGGAGGTCAGAAGGTGGGGGCCGGTTTCGAAGATGTTTGACTCAGTATCGTATTGTTGCACGTGTGACCGCGGGCAGTCACGTGTGGACGCGGCAGCCCTGGAGGCGCGACTTGACGCGTCAAATGCCGGACAATGAGAAGTTTCCGCAGTCAAGGTGGTAGAAGCGCTGGTTAGCAGTTTATGTTTAGAATTGGTAAATTTAGATATAACACTGCATGTGGGGTCCGCGTGGCTTTTGGCGCAGATGGTTGTGACTGCCGAGTTCGGCAAGCGTGAATGAGGAAATCGCTTAGTGCGGATGTGATCATTTGAAGCAGCTCCCACCTTTACATATCCGCAACGTTCGCCTTCCACACCTCACTTGCAAATGCTATCATGGCTTCCTCTCTGCATGAGAATTACCCTCCAGAGCTTACTTCAGAGGAAGAGCAGTATTTGCTAGCTAACGTGAAAGATTGGTCCATCGCCCACGGCCTCGCAGTACGCCCGGCTCCCTCATTCGTGGGGCCATCACAAGACCCCGCTGGTGTTCTGGCTACAACGGCTCCAACTACGATCTTCCCCAGTTTGTTCTCTCGAAGCTGCTTTGAAGAAGGCCTCGCGATCCAGAAAGCTTACAATGAGCTTTACTCAGCAATAGCACGAGATGAAGAATGGTTGAAAGGAATTGTAGAAGAGTGAGTACTGCCACCAAGGGTACTATCGGTACTCATAGCTCCTTCTCAGGGATATCTCCAGCCTGTTCCCTAATGCTCTTCCATGCCTTCATGAAAACCAGTCTGAATTTTTACTTACCCCGCTTGTATAGACTGATCGATATCGATGATTTTGTGGCCAAGCTCTGGCAGACTCACCTAGCCGTCAAGAAAGAAGGTTACGTCCAGGTTGGTCAAATTGGGCCTGAGTGAGGGACACCTGGCTGATTAGAGTAGGAACTTTCGCTTGGTCTGTTTCGTTCAGACTATATGGTACATACTGATCCTTCAAATGCTTCAACTTCACCTGGCCTGAAGCAGGTTGAGTTCAACACTATAGCATCATCATTCGGCGGACTGTCCTCGCAGGTATCCGCATTGCACAGGCATCTTCTGTCGATAGACGCTTACCCCTCATCGACCACCTCTGTGATAAAAGCAGACGCTCTCCGGCAAAGCAAGTCAGCTTCCTCGCTCGCCCAAGGATTAGCCGCTGCGCACAAAGCTTATGGTACTTCACGGTCGGGTCATCCTCTATGCGTACTGTTCGTTGTGCAGGACCCTGAAAGGAATGTATTCGACCAAAGGCACCTTGAATACGCATTACTAGAAGAGAATGGTGTCAGATCCTTCCGTTTGCCTTTCCAGCAAACCCTAACACACACGACACTAGACGCCGACAAAAAACTACTTTATACACCGCCGAACTCTCCCTCGAAAACTTATGAAGTCACCACGATTTACTATCGAGCTGGCTACTCACCAGATGACTACCCGAATGCGGAGGATTGGGACTCAAGACTGCACCTAGAGAAGAGTAGAGCTATTAAGTGCCCTAGCCTGCTCACACATCTAGCGGGATGCAAGAAGGTGCAGCAAGTACTCGCAACACCACATTCACCCCACTTGAAGCGCTTCCTACCCAATGACGAGGTAGCCTCGCGGGTTCTGGCTACTTTTGCCCCGATCTACCCACTCGATCAAAGCGAAGCTGGGAAGGTGGCGCAGAAACTTACCCAGAATCCCGAGTCTGCCTCGCGGTACGTACTCAAGCCACAGCGTGAGGGAGGAGGAAACAACATTTACCGAAGAGCGATCCCTTCATTTCTCGAGAAGCTCCCAGAGACGCACTGGCCGGCATACATACTGATGGAAATGATCGAGCCTCCCCCACTCAAAAACGCAATCCTGCGAAACGGAGAGCTGCAACGCGGCGGCGTCATTTGTGAGCTTGGAGTGTACGGCGTGTGTCTGTGGAAGGAAGGAGGCGAAATCGTGGAGAACTTCGAGGCTGGGTATCTCCTGCGCACGAAGGGGGACCAAAGCGAGGAAGGAGGCGTCGCTGCAGGGTTCGGGGCCGTCGACAGCTGTTGTTTGGTAGACAGCTGAAACTAGTCGCAACACAATATTCTGTAGTTAACAAGCGCAGATGCTAAGGCGATCACAAACCATAGACACAACTTCAGAACTCAATCCTCTCAGTAAAGGACAGCCAAGTACCTCCCTTTAGAAGTCGTACTCTCTCTGACGTGTCTCCCGATATGCGAAGATAGAGCAATCCAAAGCTTCTGCAAGAAACCCTCTCCATCCATGGAACGATCAGCGACGTCGTGTGTACGTCGGGCGCGTTTGCAGTTCGTGTCGGTATATTACCAATGAGGGTGTACCGGGCACCGAAGGGACTGGTGAACGTGCTAGATATCGTGTGACAATAGACCCTGCTTTTCTAACCATCTGCCGTGCTCCTCCGGTTCGTGGCGCTCTCACGCAAGGTTTTCTAGACATAAAAAATGAATTCTGCTCTTTCCAGCAACCCGGGCTGCGCGTTGTATCAACAGTCTCAACTGAAGTGTCGTCTCAAGTGTCGCCGGCGACGGTCCGATGCAAGGACGTTCGAATCCTATCGATTGTGGTGGAGCACAGAGCTGGATCTTCGTCGATCATCGGAGCCTTACCCGCACCTCACCCCTTCCAAGTTCCGAATTGCATGCTCATTGACTGCCTCTTCATCCATCTGCTCGACAAGCGCGAAAGCACTCAAATCGTGAAGATATTCCATTCTCCTCATATGACTTGGAGCGAGTTCTTAATATGTACGAGGCAATGACACCAGCTCCATCCCAGCTGAAGTGTTACAGCATCGTATAAAAGGATAATTTGTTAATGCACAGTTCGACGCACAGTCCACGAAAAGACATGCATGAACGAGCCTTTGGCGTCCAATGGTACGAAAAGTGGGTGTGTCGTTTGTCTAATTGGTCCGGAAGTGTGCTCAGAGTCTCAGACGTCTCGCTAAACATTTCTCGACGCGTTCGTTCATCAACTTCCAGCTCACTCTGCATGCACTCTGCTCCCAGGGGCACATCTGTCCACCCAATCCATGCCCGTGACGGACACGCGTTTTGAGAGATGGGAGCCGAGAGTGGTATTTTTTGGCCTCGTCAGCGGCGCGTCGTCACGCTGCATCGTGAGCTGTTATCCCTTTTGATGCAGCGCGAAGGAGGACCCATTGGCTGGCTCAAACCATATCCGCATAAGACACAATCATGACACTCGGCGCGAAAACATGGGGCGCAGTGGCTTGGTGCAATCTCAGTTGGTCTCGAAATGATGATACCAGACCCAGTAAAGGGTGGCATCGAGCCGAAAGGACTGTTTGATCACGCTAAATGAGGTTCTGGCAGATGTCTTTTCTTACAGGATCGCTGTGACTTCCCCCCTGCGGTGGTTCCTATACGATAACTTGCTCTGCATTCCCATCCTGCTGTGCAGCCAGTTGCTTTCTGCACCTCCTTCCTCCTGCACCTAATACTGACCGCTTGTTCGTTGTCCTTCTCGCCGTCCACTCGTTCTGTTCCAAGTAATTGTCCTACTCTCTTCCCGTCTTTTGCTGTCATTCGTTCTCTCCTTCGGCTACCCTCCGTCGTTCTTTCATATTGTACGCATAATCGCTGCCACCCCAGCCTATAACGCTCTTCCCGTTCCGAATCTTCCATCTTTGCCTCCCTCGAAGTCCTTCTTCCACGCTTTCTTTCATGGTCACTGTCTCTCCGTCCTGACCGTCTGCTCAATCGCAGTCGTTATGCTGCCCTATCACTACCTAATATCCTTTTTCGCACTTATCCTATGTTTTCACTCTGTGTCAGCCGCCCCGGCTTTTGAGCGACGACAAGACGGCAATGTAGAAACGCCTACAGCCACCGTAGCCGAAACGACGCGACCTTCGTCGACATCTGCTCCGACATCCTCAAGAGCTTCGCGCTCTTCCACTCCAACAGAGGCTACTCCCAGCCCTACAGTAATATCGGCCTCCATCTCCGCGACCCAGACATCGACGACTACCGCTTCTAATGCACCTTCAGCTTCTGCATCGAGCCCACCAGGTATGTCCGGGAGCGATAACTCGAAGAACAATATTGATGGAAACTTCAGCGGCCGACTCGCAGGATGCTCTTCCCATTCAACCGAAGATAACCCCGGCCTTAGGACTGGCTGGTATAATAATGCTCATCTCGGGAATAATATATGGCGTCATTGGTATCAAGAACAAATGGTAACTATCATATAGCACTTCTGATCCTAATTTGCTGACTCCATTAGGCTGTACGTTTTTGGATCTGCCGCATATTTGACTAGTCTAGCTGTCACAGTCCTCATCGTCTATCTGATGAGCTCCCCGGTCACAAATGCGGTGCAGGGCGCATTTTTTGTTGCAGCCCTTCTTTCGGGACTCATCTTGGGCGCCTTGGCTCTGGTCTTCGCAGACGTTACTGATGGACTTGGGTGCTTGCTGGGCGGCTTCTGCATAAGCATGTGGTTTCTGACCTTGAAAGACGGAGGATTGATTGGGTCCACTGGCGGTTGCGCAATATTCATCGGATGTATGAGCTTGGCGGGTTTTGCCCTGTCCTGGAGCCACTACACGCGCAACTATGGCCTCATCGTCTGCATCTCTTTCGCCGGCGCGACTGTCACCATTCTCGGGATTGATTGCTTCAGCCGCGCTGGCTTAAAGGAGTTCTGGCTGTACATCTGGAATCTGAACCCGGATATCTTCCCACTACATACCGACACCTACCCCATGACTCGAGGCATAAAGGCAGAGCTTGCGGGTACCATCATCTTGACTGTGTTTGGCATCATCTCTCAACTCAAGGTCTGGAAGCTTGTCAAGGAGCATCGACTGAAAAGTGAAGCACAACGCCTTGAGCGTGCCAGAGACCAGGAGCTTGAGGAAGAAGAGCGTGGGCGCAGGATTGAGGACAAATTCCAGAAGGAGCGAATGCAATGGGAAGCAACTTATAACAAAGGCGCACAAGTCTCGAGTATGGAATCTGGCACGTCAACTCCAAAGGCATACAGCAGTATACAAGAGAAGGATAGTGTCCGTTCTGGGAGTGTCGAGCTCACACAAGTGCCCCAAGATGGTCTTCCACAATCTACGACCAAAAGAGACTCAGTGACGGTCACTGTTGGACAAGACGATGAGATTTCGCATATTGATGGGGCAGGAAACCCCCTTCCGAAGCGCCCAGAATTGGCCCATCAAAACACTCGCCTGAGTATCATGGGCAGTCCTCGCGCATCTTCTGAGGTCATGGGACCAGGACGTCTATCACGCTCAATCTCAGAGAGAAGTTCTCTCAAACCTTCTGCACCACCGCCACCGCCCACTTTTGTGCCTCTGCCTTTCAAGGTTCCTCAGCAGGAAGATTTCCAGTCCGAAGTTTCGGATAACGCATCTATTTCGGCAGTTCCCGACGTTCCTGAAGAGCAATGGATGGTTCGAAGGTCTATCTCGAAACGTGTCTCTGACGCCCATAGTATGAAGCGGGCATCTACAAGCAGTCCCCTGCCAGATCGACTCGATCCCGTGGAGGATTTTGTCGTTCCACACATCGAAGATGACCGAGCCTCGTCCGTCGCAGCTACTCTGGATGACGACCTGTCATTGAGAGAGCTATCGCCGCCATCCTCCCCACTAGAGGCAAAATTCGACAATAATGCAATATCCGCTCGAACTGCAGAGGACAATGCGGCCAATCAGGAGAGTGTAATGGGCCTTGACACATGTGTCGAGGAGTCAGACGTCGAAGAAGCCAATCCGCCAGAGCTGGCGGGCCCTCGTCAATCACTCACTGCGAGCACTGATCCGAAGTCAGGGAAGTTTCGATCGAGCCCTGCTTTTGCAAGCTCTGTTCAAGGCGATTCTCCCGGACTGCAGCAATCCCAGACCACACAGCCCAGTACGGCATCCTCGCAATCGCAGCCAGAGCAGCATGATTCAGCAACAGGAAGTCTCAAAGGTGCTCTTCCTCCGACACTTTCCAAAATTGCACAAGCATACAGGGTCAATGAATGGTCGAAGCATCTTGAGGCGGCAGAAAAGCCGGATCTAGATGATATTGAAGAGCCTGATTCGCCAGGCATTCAGATCGATCATGAACGCCCGGCGCCAGTTAGTGAAGAGCTTGTCCAGCCACTCGTGAAGGCTAAGAGGAACTCGAACAGGGTCTCCGTCGGTGTTCAGCCAAAGGAAAAATTCACACGATCCGACTCTAACACGTCGAAGACATCTACTCTTGCCGGAGGAGGCGTGTCTCGAGTGGGAGCACAAGCGATGAACCGGCTCTCTGGCAACTCGTCGTTGCAACCGCCATCCCCTAGAACTTCGATCACAAAGCGGTTGTCATCTGCGCCCACGCCTACAGCTAATACACTGATGAGTCAACGCGAGTCACTGATTCGCAATCGGACGTCTTCTCAGTCACTCCTTCCCCAATCAGCGTCGGCGAACAACCTAGCCCAAGGAGACGACATGACATTAGCACAGCGAAGGCGGGCTCTCCAACACCAAAAGCCTCCTTCAGCGTCCCAAAAATGGCAGAAGGGCCAACGCGTCAGCTCGAATCCCATCCAGTCGCCAGTGTTCGACTCCCACCAGCCGAAACGATCATCGAACGCTACCTCGGATCAACGGCGCGAGGACCTGTTGGTGAACTGGAGGGAATCGATTCGACAGACCAGCACCGCACCTGTGGAAGCATCAGTAGTAACTGTTGACGAACAGCAACAGCAACGACGTGCCGCGCTGATGCACGCAAAGCGCCAGAAAGAAACGGAGAAACAGCAGCGGGCCATGGTTGCGCAGCAGCGGGAGTCGATGATGCACAATATGATGCGGAGTAACGAGATGTTGGATGCGCATCGTGACGCGATGCGGCGAATGCAGTCGGCTGCGAATAGAAACGCGTAAGCTTTGACGGGGGTGGCGGATATGTTACGGATTTACGTTTGATTTTGGATGTGGATATTCTGGTCAGTTTTTCAACACCGATTTTTCGGGATTTCATAGCTTGGGTTTGGACACGATACCTTATACATAGACGGATGGGATGGGTTCATGGTTCTTCTTTCTCCAAGGATAGGATGGGCGAAACTCTATTTTTTCATCATGCGCACAAGGATTCTTTTATATCTTGGTGCACATACGACAACACATTCGATGGATGGGTCGGATATACGGGACGGGCAACGGAAGAGAAGGGAAGGGGACAGGGCAATTTGGATTCTATGATACCTGCAGCTGTTACTCATCTTCAGCCCATTTGGCTGGCTAGTCTATACGCTTAATCCGCTTAATACTATAATTCCACCCCACTGTCAATACTCAATAGGAGTCCATGTCGTGCAGGTGCATACTGTCTGGTACTGCTGTCAATGGCCCTGCATAAGTATATCTGCATGCATGTAATGCTGTCTGAGTGTTCGAGCAAGCATCATCCTTTGAGGGGGACTATTGTTTTCACAAGAGCCGCGGTTAAACTTGTGGGAGTGGCGTACGTGATGCAGGGTATAAACATTGAATTGGGTAACACCGTAACAGGGTGGTAGATGATGGGATGGTGTTGGGTCGTTGTGCTAGTCATGTATTTCAGCCTCACCTCTCCACAGCTACATTTCCACGTATTGCCCTACTCTCCACATGACCAGGCCCTACACGGGTGTACGCTGCATAGCAAAAATGAAATTACGAGAGCACCGTGCACAGGCTCGGTACACATTCGCCAAAAGGATCATGATAGAATGTGGAGAGATATCCCGAGGGCACGGTTTCTGGGCTCCTGAGAGCGAAAAAAGCCCATCGACGCCTCGCAGCAAGCTGTTCCCGATGCGTCTTGTCTGATCGCCCGTTGCGATCAGCCTTCAAGTGGAGCACAGGGTCATGGTCAGGATTGAGGCTCTCGAGCAGACTTGGCCGGAAGCGGAACGGGCGGATGCAGTAGGTGAGTTCTCGCGGTGTTTTAAAGCTTGATGTCAAGCTCTACCTGGCAGAACTATGCTCCGTACAAAACACCGAGTATTTTGTGGGTTAGCAGCTGCCTGCTCTTCAGCTTAGTATCAGCTTTCCTGTCTGTATGAGTCTGTACGGGAGGTGAATTCTTCCGAGTCCGGGCATGGAAGGATGGAGTGGAAGAGGCAACGATTGGCCCTGTGACAGAGGTTCATGCCTGGAGGGTGGCGGATGCAGGGGAACGAGGAAGCCAGGCACAGGTACAGGCACAGCACAGGACAGGCACAGCCAGGTACTCCTGAGCCTGGGCGAGGAGATGGGTTGACCGTCCGTTAACCGTTATGACGACAGCCTTCATAAGAGCGGATGCGCCTGCCCAACTACAAGTGACGCCTGCCCGGTTTGGCGTTTGGCAAGAAGGCGCACCTGTGTGAGGTAACACAGAGCAGCAGCACTGACTGGACTGTATCGAATTCAAAACCCAAATCCCAAACCCGAAAACGACACCCGCGGCCTCATCGCCCTCGAAACCCATATTTCCCATCGCACACACGCAGAGCTGCAAGTCTCGACGCCTGTTGTGCTCAATTGAAAGCTGCCGGCCGTCACTGACCGTCGCGCAGCTGCTGTCTCAGTGTCTCCCACCTCCATGTCGGTGCCCAGACCATCGGAAGCAGCGCACCCCGACCACCCCTTTGCATTTGCATTCGCAACTGCAACTGCAGCCGCAACCTCCAGAGAGTCTCACGCCGCGCCCAAGGAGCCCATCTCACGACGGCTTCTCACGAGTCCTCCGCCCCTGCGTCTGTGCCGCCTGCTCAAACACCACCGCTGCCAGCCCGCTGGTCGATAACGAACCGCATCTTCAACTTCTCGCTGCCGGCTACTCCCCGCGCCAACGCCGCCCGTCTGTGGAATCCGTACGTGCAACGCTGCGCTACCTACAAACCCAAAAATACTTACAGCCCTTTAGCATCAATTCGTCGCCACGAACTCTCGCCGTGTACAGCCCCCCACGCACCGGAACCCGCGACAGCGAAGCGCCAAACGTCCCCATCGACCGCCCTCAGACAGCGGGTACCCGCGACGAGTACCCTCTATTGCAGCTCCCTCGACGAAGCCCTGCGCCATCGTCGCTCTTCGTTGAACGTTCCACGGGCGGCGACACCGCGTCTGGTCGCACGAGCATCGGGCTTCCGCGTGATCGCAGAAGTGGTCTCCACCCTGACCAGCCGCATTCGCCTGGTCCAATGGCTGTGGAACATGACGCTGCCGCTAATGAGGACCGGCACGATGCACCTGTCCCCGAGCCTCGCACCGATGACCCTGAGGCTGGCGCAACTATAAGGCGGCATTCGTTCACCCGCGTTTCGCTGCCTTCGCGACCGGGTTCCTTGCGCTCGCATGCGGCGTCTAGGCAGGGAAATGAACAGGAAGATGGAGATGATGCTTCAGAGTATCAATGGGGACCTTCGCATCCTTGCTTTCCACATCCCAACCCGCATGTCCCGCTCAACTCAGATATGTACGACAATACGCGCATCATCCGGATAAAACGAGACTGGATGCTCAAGGGAGACCTAGCACCCACCTTTGCCAATTTGTACCCTGAGATTCTCGATCCGATTATCAGCGAGGACGAATTTAGGAAAATTGTTCAGAGGATAAACGATACATTGGTGGAGGCATTCAATCCTTTCAGCTTTAGGGCATGGCTTGATACGATTATGGGTGTGGTGACGTTCTGGCTCTGGGATGATGCGGGGCTCACACAAGTCAAGAAGAAGCTGTCGGAACTGGAGAAGTGGATCGATAGCTGGAACAGACATACTGGAGTGCACGAGGGCGTCAGCATCATCCCGCTGCGGCGGACGGGATATCTTACGGTAGGTCATATCTTCTTCCACCATGGTCATAGTGCTAATAAACGCAGCTCGACATCCAGATCCCAGATCCTCACCTCGGTCCCGACAACGGTACTTCTACACGACCCACTACGAATGAGGACGAAGGCCTGAACAGTAATATGCAACGACCTGGCGAGTACGATAATTACCCCATTACACCCGCCGTCCAAGTCGACCCCTCGTCTCCCTTGGCCGTGGAAACTCGGTCATAATACGTTATTCCATTTTGGTCTCATGCTCAATCGGCATCTAACTACATCTATTCAGTATGGGTCTGTTTTTTTTTTTAGCAGTGGACGTCTGGCGCACCGAGGGATACCGCTTTTTTCTTTTGCCCTCATACTTCGAGGGATTCTGCGACAGAGTGGGAGGTCACGATGGCTTCTGCGCTCTCATGTTGGGTGGGAGCTGGGTGGTACGCCCAATGGGAATTGGGGAAATCTCATTGGAGCCAAAAGACTTGCTTTTCATGGGCTAGATGGCAGCAGCAGCCGCAAGGCAGGCATAGCGATACTTGCCTTTGCATTTCCTTTCTCGTGTTATTTCTCTTGGTTCACTGATACCCAACACATGCATGCGCTGCAGCATTTTACACTGCGAGATGGCAAGGCTATAATTTATAATAAGGATACGTTCTATCTCTATCTCTATCTCTATCTCTACGAGGGGTGGAATCAACCTCGAAATCATCCTAACACGCCAACTTTTCGCACATGTGAACTTGCTCCTAGCTAACCGCGCGCTGTTTCCAACCACCAAATACCATCTCCTCACGCAGATCATCAGCCTTTCCGCTCCCCTCAGTCCCCAACCCTGAGTCTCCCCTCCCTCGCTTCCGTCGCCTTACGAGCAACCCTCGCTCTCCTCAACGCAGGTCAAGCCCTCACGTCACGTCCCGTATTCCCCCATCGGGCCCATCCTTCCACCGCCCGCCTGCAGCACGCCTAAAACGGAAAAACTCACCACTAACTCGCAACAACGCATAACGAAGGGCGACTTTGCAATTTCACCGAAGCGTGCCACTGCGTGCGCGGTAATCTTCGGATACGACACGGATACGATGGGATACGATGCGGACCTGCGGTGCGGTACCGCGGACCAGCGCGTCGGAGGCGAGGGGAGATGTTGGGTTATGATGGACTTGGAATGATGGGCGTGCTTGGGCTGGGGACGGGGGAGTGGGATGGGTAGGGCTAATGATGATGGTTATGCGGAAGAGTGGTTAGTGGAGATGATGTTATGCGTTGGGATGGGGAATGATGACGTGGCATGGCAACACTTGAGCAATCTATCTGCTATCGATAAATCAGACCTCTCTAATTTTACTGAGATGTTTGAATATGGGACGTTGTAGTAGATGGGCTCGCTCACTCGGCTCGGCCAATGTCAATACAGAAGTTGTCCTGCACTTTGACGAGGGCCGGAGAGACGAAATACTAAAGGCGGGATGAGAATACTATGGTATGAGTTCTAGAGTCAAGCAGAGAAGATCCGCCTGTTATTCATTCGTTCCGACATTCATTCTATCATTCATCTACTCATTGTCCTGTTCGTCCTGGCCCTCTTCTTCTTTGATCTTATCTTCGTTCGCGTCCTCGGCGGGCATGGTGACGGGGAAGGAGAGATATTTCCAGTCTTCAATCTATGCCAAATCCGCAACATTAGCAACATATTCCTCTTCATGCCCCCCCCCCCCCCCTCTCATCCTCTCATCTCTCACTTCCCTCCTCCTCTTCGAGTGGGGACAAAGAGAGAGAAGAAAACTTGCAACTCACCTCCTCAATAATACACCTCAACCGATCCCTAATACTCTCGACAGCATAACTCCCCAACAGCAGCCTCAAAGGCGGATAACTACAATGCCCCAACTGCCACACCAACTCCGCGCTCTTCACCGCACTAACAGGCTGTCGATCATTCAACCACTGGATCATTCTCCTCGCGTGGCCTGCAGGACTCGTAGGTGTAGAGTACGCTTCACTCGGCGTGGGTTTGACGAAGAAATGGCCGTATCGTCTCGGCTTCGGCGGGCCTGTACCGACCACCGCCGCTCCTCCTGCTACTCCCGCACTCCCCCCTGTGCCGCTGCCTGGAACGACGTGGTCGTCTGGTTCATCGAGGCGGACGTGTCCGGGTTCCACTAACGTGGCTTTGATGTTGAAGACGTCGATCTCGTAGAGCATGGATTCGATGAGGCCTTCGACGGCGTATTTGGTGGCGCAGTAGGGACCCAGGCCGGGGACGCCGAGCGCGCCGGCGGTGGAGGAGAAGATGAGGTAGCGGCCGTGGTTTTGGGCGCGGAAGTATGGGAGCGAGAGGTGGAGGATGTGCAGGGTGCCGAGGAAGTTTGTGTTGAATTGGTTGCGGAGATCGAAGTCGTCTTGGTCTTCGCAGGAGCCGATTACACCTACTGATCTTCAGTGACTATACTCATGGATTAGTGGGGTTGGGTGGGGGAAGTACCGTAGCCGGTGCAGCTGTTTGGTAATCTAGTGGTTAGCAAGGAGTACAGCGGAAAACCTGAGGTTGTGAAGAGCGCTCACTTTGCAATGATGTCAACACGGCCCCAATGCTCGATACTCCTTTTGATTACATGATCTACCGTCTCTCTGACTCTGACATCACATAGCAAACCAAGACAATTCCTATCATTCCATTTTTCTAATTGCTCCATGGTGTTTTCCTGTGACCAACCCACTGCCGTACACTGATCGCCATGTGACAGCGCCGCTCGCACAAGAGAGCGCCCAATATGGCCCGTCGCGCCAAAAATCTACAAAAACAACGCATAAGTTTCCATCATCTGAGTAATCGCGGGAAGATGATTGAGAGACGCACTATCCATGACGCTTGCTTTGGCGGGTTATATTCGGATGGTGGGTCGCAGGTCGAGGGGAGCTTGAGATTCGGGTGGTGTGATGCTGCGGTTGGTGAGAGGCTTTGGCTTGCTGTCTCGAAGTCCATGGAGATGAAGGATGTTGTCGTGAATAGCAAACGGTGGTCCTCAGACTGTCTGGCGAAATGGGTGTTGGAGCTGCGTCTGTTCCTGCATCGGACGCGGGGATGTGGGGCCAATCGGAGAGGCGGAATTTGTCCGCTTTGCCGTGCCCTAAAGACTGCGCAGAGCCTCAAAGTTAAGCTCTCGATCTGTTGCTGGAATGGAAATTGGTGGCTTGCTAGCATTTTGAAGGTTCTTCTTCCGACCGAGAGCAATTGAGGACTTCGTGCGTGAACTCCATGGGGGTTTTTGTCTTTTCACACATGCACCGGTATCCTTTGCTCCATCAAAAGCTGAATTCCCTCCCGTAGCAGTCGATTCGGAACAGTATGATGCCGGTTCATGAAGTTGCTGACCAGGATGAATAGTATGACGAAGATGTCGAGGAGAATTGGCGAGTGAAGGAAGAAGTGGTGGCCCAAGATCAGATAGGCTTGCACACGGTATCGGTTCCTGATGGTGTTGAGGACGACTGCAGGGTCTGTTCTGGCCATCGCGTGAACAACTTGTGAGGGTCGTAATCTCCCGATTGATTGGCGTGTAAGTGGTATAATGTTGGAGTGGGGGGTTTCTCAAGTATAGGGAGGTACGAGATACGAAGCTGCACAGTTCAGTTGTAGGGCAATATTGTCTTATCGATATCGGCACCGGCTCCACTTCTGTTTGGTCCTCGCTTCTTGGCTTCGCTCATACCTCGACATTATCAATTCTACTCAACTCACCCTACAACGCCCACCATGGACAACTGAGATCCACTTTTCAAAGCTCGAAGCCTAGAAAAATGCCACAGCCAGCCGTTTTATCACCACTCCCACAACCCGTCTCCCAAGGCTCGTCGTAAATACTTCCACCCCTCAATCACATCCGACCCCACTGACATCCCATAGTCTCTCCTTCACACAAGGCTTCCTCCTTGGGCAATTATCGATTGCCCTCCTGATCTTCTGCTTTATCAAGTTCTTCATCTTCGGCGAACCCCCTTCAGCAGACGACCGCGCACTGCATCTCTCCTCACTGCGCCGCGCCCGAACACTTGCGCACCAAACCTCTCTCCGTCAACTACACCAACGCACACGCTCGAATAGCACAAACAATCCATTCAATGCAGCGCCATTGAATCAGAAAGGGCCACGGAGTGTAATAAGGAATGCTGCGAGTACTGGAGGCCCCAGTATAGCAACGATATTGGCAAAGACATACTACAATGTCAAGGGTCACCAACCAGAAAGTCTGGACTGGTTCAATGTATTGGTCGCGCAGACGATAGCACAATTACGCGCCGATGCGCGACAAGATGGCGCAGTCCTTATATCTCTCAACGAACTGCTCAATGGCGGCAGTCTCCCGAGTTGGATCGGCGAGATCAAAGTCACAGAAATCGCTTTAGGAGACGAATTTCCCATCTTCAGCAACTGCAGAGTAATGCCAGCAGAAGAAGGTTTTCTGGGAGGAAGCGCGGGAATATCAGGGCAAGAGGAGGGACGCTTACAAGCGAGAATGGACGTTGATTTGAGCGACGTGATCACGATAGGCATTGAAACCACACTCAATCTCAACTATCCTAAACCCCTCGTTGCCGTACTCCCAGTCGCGCTGACGGTAAGCGTAGTACGCTTCTCAGGCACGCTGGCTTTATCATTTATTCCCTCTTCCTCACCCCCTTCAACGTCCACCAACACACCCTCACAATCACCCTCTTCAACTCCCGACGCCAATGCTCGGCCATCATCATCCAGCGGTCCCCCACGCCGCCCCACAACTCTAGCTTTCACCTTCCTCGACGACTACCGGCTCGACCTCTCCGTCTCCTCCCTAGTCGGCTCTCGATCCCGTCTCCAAGACGTGCCAAAGATCGCCCAATTAATCGAATCGCGCGTCCACGCATGGTTCGACGAACGCGCCGTAGAACCCCGCTTCCAGCAAATCGTCCTCCCATCGCTCTGGCCACGAAAGAGAAACACTCGAGGCGGCGAGGAAGACGCGAATGAAGAGGAAACAGCAGCTGAAGGAGAAGACCAAGCCGATGAAGGAATAGACGTCACATCACCACCACAAGAAATCCCTATACCCCCCGAGCCTGCAGAAAGCAGCGATGCAACTACAACGACGGGAACGAGAACCAGACCGTCGTCTTTGCTACCAGCTACATCGTTGGAAGCTAGGATAGAGGCTGAGGGGGCTAAGTTGAGGGAAGCGGAGATGAGAGCTGGGGAGAGGAGTCGGAGTCGTGAGCAGGGTGAGGGAGTGAGGTGGAGGGGGGATCAGAGGAGTGCTATTAGACATGGTGACAGGGGCCAGAGTGGGATGGCGAATAGATTTAGCGGGGAGTGGAGTGGGCAGAGGGGGATGCCGGGGGCGATGCCTGGAGGTTGAGAAGAAGGGAAAAGCCGGATTTCCCCGTCTTTTGCATGATCGAAGCATAGTAGCATTTCCACATTAGCGATGTTTATAGCAATGGCATATACGCAATCTCCAATCTTTCTCCCAACCATGACTACAGTACCGAAGTTGAAAGCTTGCGGACTATTTTTGACTTTGGAACTCTTCTTGACTTAACTTGTTGTCACAGGATCGTTGTTGACATTGAGGGACTCTGAAGAATCTTCATGCATTCTGTCGGACTATGCGTGTGAAGTTTCTACCATTCACTCATTCACTCACTCACTCACTATCTTCACCGCACACTATTCCGAGACCAATGCCACCATGTACGCATACACAGTCCACATCCAGGATCCTAACAAGCATGTTCCAGCACCCGATCCATCCATGGCCCATCATCCGCAAGACTAACCACCCGTCCCAGTACGCAAAACAATTCCACGATAATCAGTCCATCCATGCATCCATCCATCCACACGTGGAAAACGCCCGCTAATCTAGCTCCCATCATGTCCGTGTGATGCATGCTGAATTAAAAAAAAAACGGGTCTCCTTCCAGAAATGCCTAATCAAAACAGACAGGCCGACAGACAATGGGAGAGCGCGACAACATGGTACGAGTGATGAAGGATGAAGGACGGCGAAAACAGGTCAGATGCGCCAATAAAGTACATCAACATGATCATCTCTTTCGACAAAAGCCCACAATGGTACATCGACGTCCTCTCTTCCGTTCGTTCCGCGGATACTGGTCAGGCGACCTACTGCCAGCTAGAAACCGGGTTCGGGGGCGGAAGCGTCGTCTCAAAGGGACGATGTGCGGGTTCCTTGTCGGAAACGGGGTATGGGGTATCGGGGTTGGCAACAGGATACTGGGGCGCGGGGTTGGACTTTGCCTCCTCTTGTGAATTGTATGGCGGGGTTGGGGCTCCGAAGCGGGAGTCGAGCTTGGGCAACGGCTGTGGGTCGGCGGCGAGCGGCATGCTCGGAGCGGCAGGGAAGGCTGTAGGATGGAGAGGAGATGGGATGCCGTTGGAAACGTTGACAGTAGGCTCGGTGGGCTGCGCGGTTGCTGGGCCAGGGGCGAGCTGTTGCGCGGGCGCTGGCGAAACAGGCGCTGGGCCGGTAGATCCATTGCTCTGCTGCTCTGGAGCAGCATCCGGCTGAATCAGATCCTCTTTTGATACCGTGGGGACAGGCGGCGATGGCTTGGAAGTGCCTTTTCGGTACTTTAGATGCACGACGAGACTCTTGGGCACCTCATCCTCTGATGCGTCGTCGGATTCGTTTTCATCGTCGTCAACGTCCATGCGATCCGGCTCGTCTTCATCCTCATCTCCGCCATCCCAAGAGGTTGCATCTTCATCGTCCATCTCATCCAGCGAATTATACGTCTCGATATGTTTCCGCTTTTTCGGGTACCCGTCACCTGCCTTGGTGGCAGCAGCGCGAATAGGGCGGCCCTGCGGCTCTTCTGAGGCTTCAGATCGTACATAATCACCCGTAGCAGGCGAAACGCGTTCTGTCGTTTGTCCGCTGAGTAGAGATTCGCCGTATGCGCCTGTTGCGCGGGATCGCACTTGGCGGCCACTGGCGGTGACGGTGGGGCCTGCAGGAACAGCGGATGTCTCCCTGCCTGAGTTACGCGTGGACCGACGCACAGAGACCGCATCTGAGTCAACTTCGCCATCTTCGTCGTCATCAAACGTGTACCGCATGCGCTTGCCTCTGGTGCGGCCTTCGTAGAGAGAGAAACCGGGATCGGGACGAGTGAAGGCGGCTTTGCGGGCGTTGCGGTATTCGCGGCGCTTGCGCTTCTGTATAATAATTAGCAATTGTGTGATGGATACGGTCAGACTGTACACACCTCTTCAGTAGCCTCGAAGCGTGGGATGGCATGGAGCATGCGCTCGCTCAGCGATTTTGCGTCACGAGTGCCGTCATCCTCCACCAGCTTGTTCGCCAGCACGCGCAGCTCGTCAATGGAGCCTGCGACATTCCACCATGTAACATTCTTCTTCTTCCGGTCGCTCTCTCTATAGACCCTGAATGCCGTGTCGTCTTGACCCTCGATGAGCCAGTACTGCCGCTTGTCGCCGTCGCGGCCCCACGGCTGGACCGAAAGCGGGATGTTCGCGTCGACCTTATCCTTGCTTGATCGCGACTTGTATCCTTCTTTGATCATGGCGCTTACGACTTCGGACTGATTAAGGCTCCATAGGATAAGCGTCTTGAGGAGCTCCAGCTGCCGGATGTGTAAGTGGCAGCCGAAAGAAATTTGGGGGTGGGGAATCTTACGCGTTGAGGCGCTGTCATGGTATTGAACGAGCGTCCGCCATGGAGAGGGTTGATATGGTTCCATGACGCTGGCCACTGAGACCTCTGGGTCTGGACGGCTTCTTCAAGGGCGCGGCCGTAGTGACCTTTCCTGTAAATGCAAACCATATCAGCAAGTGCATCCCACTAATTGATCAGGCGCATATGCGGCACCATAGGCCAACTGTAGGGAAGAGACAGAGGGGTAGACTGACTCTACAGGCTTCTTGCGATTGAGGACCAGACCGAGCAGGGCGCATAGTAGACTCTCGATTTGGGACGACGGGATATCCTGCGTGACACCCTGCTCGATGTCCTGTGGGCCCAGGTGAGGGCATTTGGCCGGGAAAGCATCGGAGAACCGCGATCGAAACATCACAATGAACTATGGCATAAAATGTTAACGAAGATCCGAGTCGGGCATTGCGGAGGGCACAGTCGCGATCACGTCGCGGAACGACGCGATGGACGCGCAGTATACTCACAGGAATGTCGAAATTGTCCTCTAGGGTGGGTTCATGAGGTGGTGACGGGTCGCGCTTCTTGCGCGGCGGCGAGGGGGCCTTCTTCTCGAGGAAGGTGAGTATGCTGCCATTCTGCTTCGGCTTCTTCTTCTTTTGTGGCGCAGGCTTGGTTGCTTTCGCTGGGGGCATCTCGACGGGCATTTCGTCGTCGGATGCGGGGGGAGTGGAGAGGGAGGATTCTGAGTCGGACATTTTGGGGGTGTTGGGTGTTATGGAGAGTGGAAGGGTTGGAGGAGGAGCGACCGCGTCAAAACGATAGATGCAGTGGACGAGCGCCAGGCATGAGGTAATCTCACAATCTCACTCGCTAGCACGCGAATCCGCTAATAAATGCCTAGATAATGGCAGGTATGCGGAGCGCTTTCTAGAACAAAGAACGTCTGTCAAACAGAGCAGACGGACAAAGAAATGATGCGCTCTTTAGTTGCCAGCTCGTATTGGAAGATTTGATTGTGCTGACGACTTGACAACGTCTCCAAGGTATCTATGATACATATTTATCGCCAAGCAGCAGCCGGGCCTCATACGAGACGGCGGAGCGTATCCCTTCCCGACTTTTGCCCATTCCATCCACCTACCAAAGCCTTACTGCAGTGCACTCTGTTCGTTGAAAGAGGAGGAACACCGCCCGAACGCGTATATCGTGTGGTGATATAGGCCCATTCGGGGGCGCTGCGATCTCTCTCCACTAGCCAACTCCAACTTCACCCGCAAGCAAATCAAACTTCGCCGTTCATCCACCTCAATTCCCGTTCGACGATGGTGATGCGCATGTCATCGGATGACGGTCTAGTGACTCCTTGGATGTTCCTTCTGCTCTTGCGCGCCCATGGGCCGTTCAATCTCGATCCTATGAGGACTTTTCGCGATTTTTGTTGGGGGAAACGATTGCTCAACCCCAACACCCCAATTGCGCAACGCTTTTGCTGTCGCGAAAAGTGTGTTGGCATGTTTCCGGTGCTACGGCGACCTTTTGCGTGGATTTCCATCTCTTTCAGTAGGAAAATTGACAATAATATGTGAAAGATGCCATTTATTCAAAGAAAAAGGCATATAGAAACGGAAAAGCGGGAGAATGGTCAGGCATTATTGGTGTTGCTGTGTGTTGAAAGGACGGTCTGGTGTTCGCGACGAATCGTCACATCCGGTGGACAAGGCATCCACCAGACGCTGCATTCCTAGCTCTTTCATGCCCGGTATTCGTAACCACACGAGAAAAATAAAGTCCACCGCAGTTGCCTTTGCAGTAAGAGATGCGAGCTGTTCAGCTGCGGTTACGGTCTCTGAGACAGCGCAACAGACGCAGATCGTAAAAGCGCTTCATAGAGCGCATATAGATTGGAAACATCATGAAGGTAATGTGCGCATTTTGTTAGTGGTGAAATACGTTCGCTGGTGATGAGGATGAGATGATGTGTCGAAGGCCAACGGGGTTGTGGTTGAACGTATGCCCGTATTTAGCGCCAATCCCAAAACAGCCGTACACTAGCCCTTTTCGAACAGCATCAATCATCAGTCTTCAGTCATGAAGACTCTCCTATCCCAATAAATTCAATCTGTGAAGAGGAAAAACAAAGGTAATAGAGGGTAATCGCTACGAATGAAGGTAAAATTTTATATTTGAAGTGATTCGTTGACGCCGGTTTCATGAGAACCACGTCAAAGAAACTTTCGATCGAACCGTAGATTGAAAGGCCTCATACGTTTGTTAAGGAGACTTTGCGTTTGAGGTGAGCACGTAACCGGGCTTTGGGTGTAGTTCTTGACAATCCGTCAAAACCGTGTTTTGGTGACGAATGATCCACAGCTAAGAACTACCATTTTCTCGAACCAAGCGCAAATTTCTAGGGCAAGCATTATATGTGCTGCCGGATGAACGAAATATTCTCTTGGGTAGATTAAGCATGTGATGCGTGTAGTACCAGGCCTCTGGTCTATGACAAGATAAAGTCCCCATATAACAACGGTTATACTAACGCTAGTGAAAAGCAACGTTCCGCAGGCGGATGCCACCCGCTTTCGTGGTACTTTATCGCAGAAGGCCCAAAAGACGTTTCGGGAAGGCGAGTCAAAAAACAAACACGGCCAAGTCTAATGTGAGAAATAATAAACCAAACTTCGGAACTAAGACCAGCTGGCTGAGCGACAATCTTGGCTATCTCGATGGTGTTAAGGATGCTTTGGAGTTGTTCTGGCCCACGCGAGGTCAAACAAGAGTCTCCGGGAGCAGAGTAGAACGCGGGCCAATAGGATGCACGGGCAACGCTGAATAGAGCAGTACAAGGCCGAAAGCGCTCGCTGATGATTATTAGAAGACGCACATGCAGGTTGTGGCTGGCGGGTCAGCGCTGGGCAAGGCGTTGAACGGCACTTTTCGACCTGGATGGATTGCAGGGTTCTGTTGGTGGTGGAGACTTGTTGGAGACGTGTTGCCAAAGATAGATGAGGTGAAACAGGCACGCTCGACGCGCTGTGGATGACGTTGGGTCAGTAGGGGAAATTGGGAATTGCGTGAGATCGGTGGAGATGTGAGGAAGCGCGCGGCAGGTTGGGCGGTCGATGGCTTCGATCGTCATCGAGTAGGAGAGTTAGAGTCAGGGGAGAGTCCTAAGGTGCAGATCGTTAAATCCAGATGGAACTAGCTGGGCCTGCGTGATGCGTCCCTTCCTTTTGTGAAACTCACCCCACATTTACCACCAACATACCTTCACTCCTTATTTCTCTCTCAACACCTCACTACAACTGTCTTTTCAAGTGGAATATCCGTTTGTCGTGCGGCCAGGTCCAGCACAGTCCGTCCGTCCGCCGCCTGCTTACTTGGGACCGGTCCGTTATTGCACTTCTTCCGCCAACGCCCCCCGCCGCTCTCTTATCACATCCCCCTCGCACCCTGCAAACCACATACCAGTGCCAGACCCCCTCGCAACCTGTCCCTTCCCGATACTGAATCCACCGGTCCGCAACTATGAACGTCAACAAGAAGCTCGGTCGCTTTAAGCAATGGGCGGGAGAGAAGATGGGCAATGAGTCCAAGACGGGCCTTTCCGATGATTTCAAGGCGCTGGAATTGGAGATGAACCTACGCCACGAGGGTATGCCGCGATTGTCGCTCTCAAGATGCCAATTGCTATGCTAATTGCCGTCAGGTATGGACAAGATGCAGAAGTCCATGACCGTCTACGTCAAGTCGCTTTCAAAGCGCGCCGAAGGTGACGATCGCGAGAAGACGCTCCCTGGTGGCCACCTGGGCTCGTCCATGGTGTCGCACAGCGAGGACTTTGAACCCGACTCGGAATTTGGCAATTGCTTGTCTTGTGAGTCGTGCCCGCGCCTCCCTATTGTAGGCCCTCAATCTGACAACAGACAGCTCTCGGACGAGCGAATGAACGCCTAGCCCGTGTGCAGGAGACGTACGTACAGAGCGCGACGTCAACATGGCTAGAGGGGCTGGATCGTGCCAACGCTCAGATGAAGGAGTATCAAGTACGTGCTCTACAAATAGGATATTCTGAGTCTATATTGACAAGAACAGGGCGCACGCAAGAAGCTCGACCAGCGACGATTAGCCTATGACACCTCCCTCGCCAAGATGCAAAAGGCAAAGAAGGAGGACTTTAGAGTTGAAGAAGAGCTACGGGCACAAAAGGCGAAGTACGAAGAGTCGAGCGAGGACGTATACCGGAGGATGCAGGACATCAAGGAGGCAGAGGTGGACATGATCCAGGACCTGACTTCGTTCCTCGAGGCAGAGCTGTCGTACTACGACCGCTGCCGAGAGATTCTACTGAATGTCAAGCGGGACTGGCCTGCACAGTAAGTGGCCTGTCTCAAGCGTGCAGACACGCGTCTAATCATCATCACAGAGACTCGTCGATAAGCCGTTCTCGATCACGCTCCAATGCTGGCCATACCGCACACGGCTACGCTGAGCGCTTCAACCCGCAAGAGGAAGAGCCCGCTCCGGAGCCTCCGCGTATGACCATTCCCAAACTATCCTCACGTAACCTTTCCCCTCACCACGGTGCAAACTCGCCTGCTCAGCGCCCATCCTACTCCCGTCAGTCCACCTTCGACAGCTCGACCCGTGTTGTACGCGAAGATTCGCCAGCAAGAAGACTGTCACGCGTGCCCACTGAACCCACTGCCGTTCTCAGTAGCCGCAATAACCTCCGCCCCGTTCGAACGACGAATACATTTGCCGACGATTACGAGGATGACTATGCCGGAACAAACGGATATCGCCGAGACAGGTCTCCGCCGAGTCCCGCGGCTAGCAGCCAAGGCAGCGTGCTGTCACGAGCTGCTAGTTGGACCGCCGCCGATATGCCAACGCACGGGAAGAAAGCGCCGCCGCCACCGCCTCCGTCGCGAGCGAAAAAGCCACCGCCACCTCCTCCGCCGATGAAGCGGAGCGGTTTGAGCTCCTCAGAAGTTTCACATTATTAGCCAGGTAGCCCATGTGATTTTGTTACTTTTCCAAGGCTGCAGCGCGGTTCTGCGTAGCATGGCATGCGTGCTTCTTCAGGTGGTAATATTGTTCCCTGACGTGCACACTATTGTGCTCACTTTCCGTTTCCCCGTGTCCGGCGTTATTGCGGATGTTTGTAATAAAGTAAGGAATCGGCGAGGGAACATCGGGCATGGCAATCGAGCACTGCTTTTCACTTTTTTAATCTGTTTCACGTCTTGCGGTAGACAGGCGGGCGGTTGGATGAATTGGTTCGCCGTCAACGCGGCTTTTTTTTTTTGCGCCTCATTTTTCTCCTCGGTGTAACTCTAGAATCAATGCAACATATTGCAGGAAAAAAGCGTGAATGAGATATTGGAGTGGCATGGTTGTCATTCGCATTCTTTGAGTGTTGAATCCTTTCTCTTTTCTTCTTTCCTTCTATACCATATATCCTCAAGCGAAGTTGACTATTCCATCCCATACCATCCCATACCGAACCTATATCTGACATAAGCTGACAGATATGATGCAGGGGCCCTCCTTAACGTACTAATACAGTCCGCACCATCAATCAGAACGAAAATCAAGAAAGGGAGCCGAAAGCGCCCAAGCAAGCGCCCAAACCAGACCTAGAACCAGAACCAGAACCGCAACACCCATTGAACTGAAATCTACCCTACCCTACCCTACCCGTCATACTTTTGCCCCTGTCCCGGAAACGTCCAATTATCCTACCCCCAAGTTAGCAATCTCTCGCTCTTCGATATTCCCACCTCCAAAGAAAGAAAGAAAGAAAAGACAACTGACTCACCCATTGCTGCAACCCAGCCGACCCAGGCGTCGTCCCAACCCCATCGCCCCAATCCGTCCGCACAGCACCCGCATTATCCACCGGTACGAAAATCGCCCCCGGATCACTACTTCCCTGCATACCCTGCAGGAAAGAATCAAAGTCCTCGACACCGGTTCCCGCATCCGCACCCGCACCTGCACCCGCATTACCCTGCCCGAAGCCGCCCAGGAGCGACTCGAAGTCGACGTTCAGATTATCCATGGGCGTCGTGAGGCCCGTCATAGGCAGACTGGTATTATTTAAGTCATGCGCGTGTGCGGAGGAGGAGGAGGTTTGCTGGCGTCGGAGGTGCGCGTGCGGGGCCTGTTGATGATGGGAGGAGGATGACAAGGGGAGAGGATACGACGGCGGTTGCGGCTGGTGCTGATGATGGGATCGCTTCGGAATGCCCTTCATGATGTAGAAAGCCTCCAAGTTCTCCTTCACGGTCCAGAGGAGGTCGGAACAGCGTTCCCTGACGCCGACGCCGTAGCAGTGCCCGAAGATGTGGTCAATGATGGTTTGCATGCGTTCTTTTCGGTCGAGGTCGGGGGTCCGGTAGAGTTCGGTGAGGAGGAGGAGCACTGCGTGGTATTGTTGGTAGGTTGTGCTGTACCATGCCCAGGCTGAGAGCGGCGGGTGTGTGTCTAGTGTGGCGCCAATTTCGAGCGTGGTGAGGGCTGCGGTGAGGAGCACGTCGCGGAGGCGGTTCTCCGAGTCGGAGCGCGGGCAGGGGGTTGCTTGCGGGAGGTGCCGGTAGAGGAGCATAGAGTCGCAGCGGGACATTAGCACGATGGCTACGAGGCCCGCGTAGCGTTGTATTGGGATCGTTTCGTCGAGGTATTGCAGATAGGTGTTTCGGATGTGTGTTTTTCTTCTCTCGACTCTTTGGCGGAGATCGTGGAGTGTTAGTGTCTTGCGATCGATCTCTATCCTGCCCCTGAAGATGAGTCGGTGGATCTCATTGCATTCGTACCGGATTAGTGAGAGGGTCACGTCGGTGAAGAACGAGGTGGATGTAGGTTCGTGCTGCCATTTCTCGGTGCCAAATTCGAAGACGTCGTCGTCAACGTTCAGTGGAAGTGGGATGTCGAAGTCGTCGGAGCGGATGGATGGGTGGGGCCCTTGTGCTTCGGCGGTTTTGAAGTCTAGAAAACAGATTTGGTACCAGAGGAGTGATCGAACGTGGCGTTGGAGAGGTGTAAGTGTGTGGGCGGAGGAATGCGAAAGTCGATGGATACCGATGCACTGGGCAAGACGGACAAGGGCGCCTACTACGACAGAGGTCGCGCGGGAAATTTGTGCGCGACAAAGGGGAATCTTAATACTATCAGTGTAAAAACAGGCAGAATGCTAGATGAGACGCTTACGAGGTAGATTGTTAGAGCTTGAACGGTTCGTATGTTCGACGTCTTTGCCCAATTTGCACGAAGAAGCGCTCGTTCGGTCGCTTTTTGCAGTCTCAGAAAGAGATCTTCTTTTGTGATACCGAACTGTGACTTCGCTTGAAGTGGAGACACGGACGCTGCTGCTGCCATGCAGACGGCTAGAATGAGTGCCGTGCAGGAGTTCTGGTTCGGATTCCCCATCTCCACGTTCATCCAGAACCTTTCAAACAGACGCTTGAAGGATGGGATGTGGAGAACGTGTGCTAGTGGACTTACCGCCTCCAGATACCGGTGGAAGAGAGCCTCCGCTTCTATCCTCGTGGGAATCTGTGGTGGCTCGATGTCGTTATTCTGCGTGGTTGGTATTGATCCGCCTAGCAGTAGGTTCAATGATGGGGACAAAGACGGCATATGCTCAGCGGACAGCAGTGAAGAAGACTGTGGCGCCCTCTGACCCGCTACTGTGGAAGTCGAAGAGGACGGATGCTCCGAGAGAAGCTTCCCAAGCTGCGCATTTCTCAGCATCCAATTCCTGAATCAAAACTCCCACCTCCCCTGAGCAGAGATTTGGAATTGGGGACAATACCTCTTCAGCATACTGCGGTCGAAAGAACCCAGTAATATTTTCACAAATGATCATCCTCCCAATGCGAATAGTCAAGTCCGTCGCAATCTCGTCCTCGTCGTCGTTTTCATCTTCATACACATCATCAGGCGTCTCTTCTGGTTCGGCAGGTAACTTCTCCCACGCATCCGTTCCGCCATCAACCTGCACATGCTGCTGATATGCCTCCCATTCGTAATCACGTGGCGGTGTACCAGGTGTCGTCGTACTCGCATTCACGCTCTCTCGGTCATATTTCTCAAACTTTGCTGCACCTTCGGCGGTTCCCGCTCCCGCTCCCCCTCCCACATTTTGCTGCTGCTGCGACGAAGACGCACCACCACCGGGACTCGACTGCGGCCTGACAGGAATCTGCGACGTCCAATCCACACTTGATCTAGACGCGTGCTGCTGTTCTCGCTCGCGCTGCTTCTTCCGCGCCGCGCTCTCTGGCACAGTAATGAAAACGCATTCTCTCCCAAACGCCGTACAATTCTGGCAGGGATGGGTTTTCGAGCACCGGCTCTTACGCGTCCGGCATTCAACGCATGAGTTTATTGGTCGTGGATTCCTTCGACGAACAACGCGGCTTTGCGGAAGTGTGTGTTCGGGCATGTTCTGCGATTCATCTTGCATCTCTTATGAGGCCATTGTGGTGTGGATTTGCGTGTTCTTAGTTTTGGGCTGTATGTGGTTGTCGGGTGCTTTGGCTTGTTCGGAAGCAGGTTGGTGTGAGAAGAGCGATGTCCGGATATCGGCCCGGTTTAGATGTTTGATGGTCAACGCTTACTAAACTAGCTTGTTGAAGAATACGAACCGCTTTAGCGATGGGTCCAGAACTTGGGACCAAAGGCTGGTCGTTGAATAATGGAGCAGATGAGCATGAGAATAATTGCGATGTCATCGGAGAGAAATCGCATGACATGAGGGGTTTGCTGCAATACCTTGGCGATTGGTAAAGCTTACAGTCAAACGCCTGCCTAATCGGTGTGAGAGCAAGTACTTTTGTTGCAAGGTGGATGCACAGCCAGGCTTGGGCCATTGAGCCATTTACCATACGTCAACATGCGTTGTCGCATTGTATTGTTATCATATCAGCTGAGGGTGCTGAGAACGCCCAGTGGGATGTAGCTCCACTCAGCGAACGCCTCAACATCCAACCGCCTGGTAATAAGCCTATGATATCTCTATGGATTCCGAACTCCCAAGCCAAACCCACCAACCGACAAGATGAAGAACGCTGTGACTGAAACCGACAAAAGATGACTCTTCTACCTCCCAATCTCTCTTCGCAACCGCCCAGCAGCTGTTCCAGCTGTGGGTTCGGGCCAAGATTCAACGGCATCTTCGACCTCTTCGAGGAACGTTGTGCTATTGTGAATTGTCGTGCCTCCGAGCGCAACTCGCACACCTGGCGAGCTGGCGTTGACCTGTGCTACCATTTTTGCTTCCTCGTAGGTGGTGCCGCCAACCATGAAAATGACAATGTCCTGCGGTTTGTCTTTGGTCGAGCCCCCTCCGTCAACAAATGGGTAGACTTGCTGGTTTAGCCTGCCTTTGATTAAGTCCTGCAGAGTCGCTTCAAGTCGTGGCGAATGCTGTGTGTAGACGTTCTCTACGCCTTTCAGTCCCTTGAAACGATCTCGCGCGCCACCGAAGAAGGATCCGGGCTGGAATAAGTCAGGCATCCCGCCTGCAACAGTGGAAGCTTGTAATGAGTGATGGTATCTTAGAAGCTTGGTGATGAGATTAATACGGTTTCGTGGAACTCCACCACTGACGTTCAACAGGTCTAGCAGCATGGGCGTAGAATTAGAAGAATGCTTCGAGTAACGCAACGCATATATCGCCGTAAGGCGGAGCTTGTTGTCTGCTGGTATCTTGGGATCTTGTATGATGCGTTGAAGCGATTTGACATCGTTGGAGTGATTTTCTGTGCATGCTAAGCTCTGTTCGAGCTCGCTGCATTCCAGTAAGCTCTCCTCACCAACTCTGCGACTGAGTTCGCCAACGAGGGTCACATGCTTGGTGACATTTCCGGAAAGCTTTCGAAACTCTGGGAAGTCTTCGATGAAGCGCTTCATGTCGGCGATTGAGTCAAGTTTTTGCGACCCCTGCTGCTTCGACGCGAACTGTTCAACGTATTCCTTTGCATTTTGGCCTAGGTCGCCGAAGTTGAGATACATGTTCTTCTTGAAGAAAGGGTCCTGGTCCTGCGACAAAGTGACTTCCTGCAATAGCAATTAGCAAAAGGGTGATAGTAGGCGAGACTTGATAATACCTTTAGCTCAGGTCGTATGTCTTGCACGTCGCGCAAGTCGACCCTCCCATTATTGATACCCAGTAGCTCATGGACCATCGCTTGGTACGTCCATTGCGTCAGCAGTGGGGTGACTGGGTCGTCTCTTCGGTCGACAATGAGCAAGATGGGCGGCGTATCCGTTTTCCGGAAATCGAAGAGCTGATCTTCTTGCGTCATGCTGTATCGCACTTCCGTGGCGAGCTTCTTTGCCAGAAGACTGTTCTTTTGATACCGTATCAATGGCTTCTTTTTGAGCGCTAACAGCAATGCCATGACACCCTCCGTTGACCGTTGTAGCGAATCTTGATTCCAAGAGTCCGGACTTGTACTCCATATTCTGTGTATCGGAAATCCAAGGTTCAGTGACATGAGATCGGGGTTGATGACGAGGAAATCCGCAAAGTATTCCTGTACCGCGCGCACAACTTCGTGGTCGTCCGCCTCTGCAAGTCGCTCGAGGGAAGATTTCTTTATGATGTTGCTGAAGTCTGAGTCTGATTAGATACACTCTCAAAGCTCCCTCAAGGTGGCCTCACAAATGTGGTATTCTCCGTACTTGGGCTCTCGGAGCTCCTCAATGAGGCTCTGTATAGACTCGGGCGACGGCCGCACGAAACATAGACACCGAAGATGTCGCATCTTCTCTCGCTGCGCATTGTCTAATCGGCTGACCTCCGATGTCAGAGGAGTTTAAGCGCATGGAGGGGCAAACATACTCGGTGAGGTAGACTTCATGGCTGAGCAGGGCGGACTGCGTCGTCGCGGTAGACACTATGGAAACCTACTGCCTGTCAGTACTGGGCGACAAGAAGCATATAGGAGAGACAAACCTACAGTCTCATTGTCCAGCAAGAGGATCTTCATCTTCGCAGCGGAGGTGCCTGTGGCCGCGCTGTCTCCAGCCGACACCATCTTGGTGATGTAGCCGGAGACGGCCTGTACAATGTCCATGGTGGCACTGAAGAAGTCCCAAAGGTGTCAAATTGAATTAAAGACTCGATTACTGAACCAAATTGTGCGCCGTCGATTGCATGCTGGAGTAGCCTGACGTAGCTTCTCCGAGAGGCTTGGGCTCCGCTTTGCTTATGTAATCTCCCGACCAAGTATGGCGCTTTATCAGATGGACATCACTTACAGTCCGGTATTCAATTTGTAGCAACGTTTTGCGCTCCGCACTCCGCCATGGAACTGTGCTTGTTCCCACATGATTGATGATGTTGCGAATGCTTTTCAAATATTCCCGAAGCTTCACCAGCCTGATGCCCTTCAAACCAGGACTGCACTTCACTTGCAAATCCTGTGGTCTCTTAATATACATATCTCCCAGCTAGAGGCTAATCAGAACGCAATTCTTTGAAGAACGAATAGCAAAAGCTGGCTTATAACGTATGCCGTACCTCAGCAACTCGAACCGATCCGTGTTCGCACGTATTGGGTGGAGCGCCACGTGAGCGCATAGCTCTTGCTTTCAAATCCAACATGCACAAGGCAGTGACCTACCGCACGGCATTTAGCATAAATGACATCAACTTGCGCCTAAACCACCCAGCAACAAGGACTCAGCAACACTCTCTTCTGACAGACCACACTATACGGCACTTTCATCCACAACCATCATGACCAAAGTATTTGTGTGAGTAGCACCCCTCAACCGTACGTCATCGTATATGCCGAGTGCAAGGCAAGCTCCATAGTAAAGTGGCAGCTGAAGAACAGCCTTCTGTATCTATAAAACGTCCCACCTATGTTTTCACGACTGACAATCACCTAGCACAGGAGCCACAGGCTACATCGGCGGAGACGCCCTCTATGTCATCGCGCACACCTATCCCGACCTTGAAATCACAGCCCTAGTCCGCAACAGCGACAAAGGCGCCAAAGTAGCCTCTCAGTACCCCAAAATCAAGCTTGTCTACGGCGACCTCGACAACACCGACATCCTAACCGCAGAAGTCGCCAAAGCAGACATCACTCTGCACTTTGCTCATGCCGACCACGTCGCAGCCGCCAACGCCATCGTCGCCGGCTTAGCCCAGAAGCAAACCCCCGGCTACCTGATCCACACCTCGGGCACCGGTATCTTGGGCTTCCCGGACGTTGAGCGCAGCACCTTCGGCGAGTTGGCGGAGAAAGTGTACGATGACTGGGATGGTATTGGAGAGGTGACTTCTCTTCCCGAGCACTGGCCGCATCGCAATGTCGATAAGATTGTGCTGGATGCATCGAAGAAGAACCCGGGGAAAGTTTTCACTGCTATCGTAGCGCCGCCGTGTATCTACGGCCCCGGACGCGGTCCAGATAACCAGCGCAGTATCCAGGCTCCCGACCTAACCAAATCGACACTCCAGCGTGGCAAAGGCTTCCAAGTCGGCGAGGGGAAGAACATCTGGCACGAAGTCCACGTCCAAGACCTCAGTAATGTGTTCCTCGGCCTTGTCACTTCTGCCCTACAGCCTGACGGCGGGAAAGCGACATGGAATGAGCAGGGCTACTACTTCGCCGAGTCTGGAGAGTTCGTGTGGGGCGATATCAGCAGGGCTGTTGCGAAGGCGGCAGCTGATAGGAAGTTGATCGCGGATGCAGAAGTTGAGAGTGTGGGACTCGAGGAGGCGGATAAGTTGAGACAGTGGGGATCATTCCTTTGGGGCACGAATTCGAGGGGGAAGGCTATCAGGGCGAGGAAGCTGCTGGGGTGGGAGCCTAAGCAGAAGAAGCTTGTTGATATCTTGGATGATTTGGTGATTCTTGAGGCGAGGGCTTTGGGGTTAGCGAAGTCACATCAGGAAGTTGCTTCAGGTCAGTAAGATTCTGGAAGCTTGGATGGAGTGTGAGGTATGCTTGCCATACTTGGAGTTCTGTTCGAGATGACTTTTCGACGAACTTCAAGCTTTACATGCTGAGGTGAATAGAAATGAAAATGAAACCAATGTCTAACGCTGTGCTTATCACGAGTTCAAGTGATGTAGTACCAGCCACTGTTTGCCTGGTATAAATTCTTATAAAACCCGGGTATGCTTTCCGTTGCATTTAAGGCTCAGGGTGCTTTCCACTTTGTTCTTTAATACTGTATTTCGAAGTAATAGTAGGCAGTCATATCACTTCATCGAGACGCAATACTCGTATATGTGATTTCCTCATAAGATTTTTGGTAGTACCTATGTGATAGATTAGGGTATATATACCACACGCGTCCAAAACGAAAATAGGCCCCAGCGGAATAGCTGTCCCGGATTCCATGCCCGAGCCTAAAGTGAGAGAAGCCCGGAAAAGAGAGAGGGTCCTCGCCACCAACGCTGGGTGCTAGAAAAGTAAACTATTGCGCAGATTCCACTTCTCCCAATTGCACTCCCTCCACGCATGCTGCCAGACGTCTTACTGGGTATCCAAGAAACCTTACTCTTCTAGTTCAAGTACGGTGGAAATGGTACCAAAAGCACCGTCTCAGCGTCGAAAGTTTCCGTTCCATATCCACGCCGCACATCCCATGCTTATACCCAAGAGGAGCTGATCCAAACCCCATCTTGTCGAAACGTTCGATCCGCAGCGAATCCTCTACGGCGCTGTCCGGTTCCACTCCCCGCACCGCGCTATAAACGCCACAATCTGTCCCGACCATCCCAAACCACCCACTCACCAACCCATCGACTCCCTCCCTCAAAGCCCCTCCAAACACACCCACCCCCACCCGACCCTCCCCCTCCCCCCACCAGGATGGAACTCCAAAACCCTTCCCTCCCCCTTCCACCCGCCCCTCTCACAAACCACCGACGACGGCAACACCCAATTCGCCCTCTCCCTCCCCTCCCTCCACCTCCGCACCAACCCCTCCGCCAACTCCACCTTCCTGCGCCAAACCCCCTCGTCCGTACCCACAGTCTTGAGTAGCACGGGGAACGGCATGAGTAACGTGTACCCCTTAACGTGGTCGAAGCTCTGGCGCCGACGGAGTAGCAGACACAGCGAGCCGCAGCCGTTGCGGACGCAGCGCGTACAGGACGGTGGCGTGCGCGAGCACGGGAGGTCGGCGAGCGTGCATTGCAGACAGGATTGGAAGAATACGAGGACGGGGGTGGGAGGGGGGGAGGGGAGAGGCGGGTTGGGGAGGATGGAGGCGGAGACGCTGGTGTCGATTGAGGACCAGGGTAGTTCGGCGTCCCGGTCGTCTTTGGGTTCGGGGTGTTGGGGGTTTGGGGACGGCGGGAGGGTGTTGAGGCGACTCGCTGCTTGTTCTTGCTCCTTGGGTTCTTGTTCTTCTGCTCTGCGTAGGAAGAGTCGAAATGCTGGCGGGGATATGGTGACGGCGGCTTCGTTGACTGCGGTGCTGCGTTGTGGGCGGCAGACACCATCTACGTCCTCGATGTCATCGTCGTCTTCGACGCTGGAAGCGATTGTCTCTGCATACCCGGCTTTTCGTGCTAGAGGGCTGATCGGACTCGTTGGTGTGTCGAAGATAGTGGTGTTAGAGAAATTCGTATCGGTCGGTGAGACTTCGTCGTAGATCTGCGCGAGTTGAGGCCGCTGAAGTGGAGTGCACGGTGTGACCTTTTTGCCAGGGCTTGACTCATGACCCGAGTCGTCCAGTTGTTGCCCACCGTCTCGGGGGTCGAGGTCGTCGTCGTCCTCTACGACTTTGACGTTCTGTAGCCAAGTCGCGACAGCGTCCGGTGTATGTGGTCTATCCATGATCTTGCCCATCTTGACTCCTGACCCGCCCACTCACAAGCGAGAGTAACTAGGGCAACGAGAGAGTGTGGTGTGGAAGCCGACGTTTTATACTTGCGGCGGCCGTTTATACTACAAAGTAGCGCGCGATGAAAGTTAAGGTGAAGGTGGGACGGCGACCAACACAAGCGCTGGGAATCTCAAAACTATCTCACCTCGGGTTTGAGATGCGGGGTAGGCGCCTCCCAGATGCAGGAGATTCCAGGTGACGGTGACTTGGGGATGTGCTGAGGCGGTCACGAGCAGAGAGCGTTTAGTAGCGGTGTCTATTGTGGTGGAAGAGGAGAGGGCATGTGTATGGAGGCCTAAAGAGAGCAAGGGGACGGTAGAAGGGCACTAGTGACGGCGTATTTGGATGAAAAGGACATGATTGTAGGTGTGGTGTTGAAGTTAGGGTACAATTTGTCGAAGTAGAGAGCGTAAGTTTGAGGGAGCGGTGAAGTGACGAAAGGAGCAGAGAAACGAGTGAGCAGGGTCAAACAGAGAGGAATAGAAGACTGAACAGTTGCTCCATGATGCGTGTCTGAATGGTGGATTTTGTCCAATCTTAAAGTCTAAGTCATGGTAGAAGCAATCTCCACAAACGTTGAGAAGAAAGTCTCACCTCACAAACCACAATGCTACATGTCGCATATATTGGCACCGTTTTATATTGAACATTACCCCTTCGTCCCGGCCTTATCCAATAATAAATCTGGAATAGAATAAGACTCGCACCCTTGGGGTATCAAGGAAACCGCCCGAATTTCAACCATGTATGTACCAGCACGCCTACGCTTTGATTTTTCACAGCACGAACCCACCCAATGTGACGCTCTCCCAATTCCGTATCGGGTGTGTATCTTCAAGCTCCACGCACCACCATAGCACCTCCTTCGTCTTTTCAATCTGCCCGCTCTCTTCGTACGCCCTTGCTAGCGCGTACCACGCTTCGGAGTAGTCCCATCCAGTGCCAAGCTTCGTCAACGTCGACAGTAGTCCAAAGGCTCGATCGCGTGCTGCCAAGCGGTTGAGCTCAGGTGGCGAGAGTTGGTTCTCTGCTGAGGGGGTATGTGCAGTTAGCTGGGTTATTTTCGGTCCGACGGGATCTTCTGATGATGAGGACCCTGTTGTCGTCGACGAACGTATGTGTGTGGTAGAGCTGTAACCTGGCTCTAGAGGTATCACCTCACAATAGATATCTAGCAGGATATCAGATAAGCCAACGATGGCGTCAGGGTGGTTCGGGAAGTGGAGAACCGCCCGCTCAAAGTCTGTTCGGGCTTCATGTTTGAGTCCTTGGGCCAGTAGGAGATGACCACGCTGATAACATGTTAGCAAGATCCGCATTCACCAGAAAGAGTCTACTGACCGCCGCATATACGTCGGCCCAAAGCTCCTCGACGCTCTTCCCTCCTCCCCAACCTCGATCGGCAAAAGCTTTGCTGCTGGAAGACTCTTGTGCAACCTCCGACTCAAATGTCTTTGTGAGCTTGAAAGCCTCCTTGACAGCGTCTTTTGCATCTTCATGCATATCGGCTCGTGAGTACAGGCCTGAGATGAAGTTCCATATTGACACCAGCATGGTGACTTTTTGTCGCCGGCCCTGAATTTTAGAAAAATAGGGATCGGGGTCAATGTAGTTTTGACCTGGCAACGGAGTAGGTAAGCGAAGGTCCTGCTTCAGTGGTTGCTGAGTGTGGCCAACAGGCGGTGGCTCCGCAGCAGGCGACATATTGTGTGGCACAGATCGAAGCGGCCTGTCTTGGCTTTCTATAGATCGGCGAACCGAGCTCGACACAGAAGGTCGACGGGGAGACTTGCCGCGAGCCGTGTTGTTCAGGGTAGGCGTGCCATTTAAGATACCGTCAGGCAGTTCGGGAACTTCTGGTGCCTGTTCGGCTTCGGTCTGTGACTTCCGGCGCAAGCTATTAGAACTTCTCTTCTGGAGCTTACCAGGACTTCTTTGAACGCTAGACTGACTATCGGAACGCTTGTGGCGATGAATTAAGTGATGATGGTGGTTACTTGAGCGACCCGTACCGTTTTCGTCGGTGATCTGAATAGCTGGCGCTGTCGTAGCCACAGTAGAGTTGCGCGAGCTTGCGACGGATGAGTTGCGGTTGGGATTTTGCGTGCTCTTGACAGAACCTTTGCCTCGGAAGATGCTCCCTCGTATCGTTCCTATGGCGCTCTTTGGCAGAGGCATTGTGTTGGCTGGTGGAGGCACGACCTTCTCTGCCGCAGTGTCGCCAAACAATCGAGCGTAAAGAGCGAGAAGCTCGTCGCATCCATCTACCGCAGCGGCAGATCCATCGGTCACTTCCACGAGTGAGAGTTGTGTCATCTTCACCTGGAGAATCCCAGCCTTCTCGAAGCCCTCCATCTGATCGACAACACCGAAGGGTCGTGCATTTGTGCCAGTTGCTTCATTTAGATGCTCGCTGCGGAAACTATTGTCATCTTCGTACCCGAAGAGTACCTCTGGATCTCCGAATTGTTCAAAGGCTGCTTCACATGCTTGTTCAGCTGCAGAAAATTCGGATCTTGACGTGAGTAATAAGGCCAACAAATGCCACAAGGCTATCAATTTCCTCTCCCTTCCATATTCAGTAACCGGACCATGAGATAGAACACCATCAGCGCTGATAGAGGCGTTGGGCCTGGTTTCGGAAGACAAAGCACGTTTGGTGACTTTGATAGCGCCCGGTATGTCGCGCGACTCTGCAAGGACAAGAGCTAGTGCGTATAGAGCTTCGATGTTGTTTGACTCGCGCAGATTCGGGGCGAGTGACTTGCGAAGGTATTGAATGGCCTTGCCCTGAATGCCAGCCCGAGCATCTGCTTCGTATGTAAGGCGTGCCCAGTGTGCTTGACTGATGCCCATTGCAGCGTACGCGACGGCTAGCGATCTTGGATCGACAAATGTTTCGACTGAACGTACAGAACCGGCTTCTGACATTGATGACTTTAGATGCTCGCTCTGCTCGAGCCATCGCTCGATGTTGTGGCCTATCTCGATCGCCTTTTCTGCCTCCTTCATTGAACCGTACCGACAGAGTATCCTGATCGCTTGGGCTGAAGTTAGCAGAACGGTACTGTCATCATCGATGCCAACGTTCTCTTCGCCAGTCTTCTCTGACCGATCCTTTCCTCGTGTGATGATCTCAACATACGACTCGTACGCCTTGAAAGCAAGATCGAAATCCGCTAGGGATGCGTGGACGGTAAAGAGGTGGCGGAGGATTTGAGTGGAATGGAAAGTTTTTGTAGCTGCTCGATATAGAATCTGAAGATTGCGATTAGATGAGAGTTGGAGGTGGGGGAGTGGTGGGAGCATACGTCTAATACACCTCGAGCAACAGCCTCCTTTCCACCAGCGCCCAAGTCGGCGTTGGACCAAGTTGGGCCGCACAAATGGCGCCAATTGTCCATGACAGCATCTGCCCATGTCTCGATCTCGTGGTTGGTCTCACTTGCTTTCGGAAAGTGCGTCTCTTCCAGCAGCAGACGTTCGTAGATGGTCTCCACCTTTTTCAGTTCGCCGCGCTGTTGCAGCCTTAGCTGGGAGGAAGTGGGGGGTTTTTCATTGCCCGAATCGGTCGCAACTTGTTCGGGTTCATATGGCAAGTCATGGCGGAGGGTTTGGGAGAGGGTGTCGTAGTAGGCTTTCCACGCCAGCCGCCTGTATTTAGCCGCGTTCGGTCCTTCGCTCGCATGCATCTTTTCGGTACTCTCCCAGTACTTGGCCCAGAATCGAAACGTGCGGAGAGCTTCAGCGGGTTCTATGTACTCGCCGGTGTCGGAAGATCGGTCGGAGAGCTGGCACAGCCGGACGAGCAGGTACTCTGTCCACATTCTGAATTGCGGCGGCTCGGCGGTGAATTGCTTCGAGGAGAGCCAGGGTAGTATGGACGAGTAGGTAGCCATGGCTTCTTCAACGGAGCCAGTCTTCTCTTGCGCCGAGCCCTTGAGGAAGGTGCCCTTGACCACACACACGCGTGTCCAGCCGGCCAGCGAGGCTTCCTGCATCTTGGTCGCGACTGCCGCGAAGTCTTTGGGCAGCCGCGCAATAGCCAGTCCCTGTTCTCCCAACACATAGTGCACCCAGCCCAGACAGATGGTGGCCTGGAAGGCATCTTGTATGCGGTCCTCCTCGTCAATGGCGGTAAGCAGCGCGGGGATAATGTTTGTTGGTCCAGAGGAGGCGGTCGACACGGCGGTGGAGGGTCGTTGGGAGCTGTATGAGACAATTTGCGCTTCGGATCGGGCAGTCAGAGTGAGACCTTCAGCTGTCAGCCGTCGTTATTCCACGTCAACATCGCGGCGCTTTACATCGGCGGTGGGGCGCATGCTTCTCAACTTTCCGGCACAGCTCAGGAACGTCTTTCCAGCGTCCGGCGCATCTTGCCTCGTCCAATTGGGCAATGTAGCCCAGGGCTTTGGGGCTCTCGGAATTCTATTGAGGCGTGAGCTGGGGTTCCGGGAATGACGTCGCCACTGGGGAGCAAGCCGTGGTGGAGGACACATACTCCCATAATGACTTCCTAGGGCTTATCGACGTAGCCGGCGTCGCGATATGTTAAAAAGCATGTTCGAGGAGCAATAAGGGCAGATGACGGCTCCTTCCACAAGTCCACCGTAACACTGGTGCTCCGGGCCCATCCACATGTCCCGCTCGGTGAATGACCAGCGCACCCCTGTCGCTTGGCGAACCGGCCCGACTAACTCTCCGGACATGGTTTGAGTCGAACTTTTCTCAACTACCCATCCAACCAGTCTTTGATGTGGATATGATAGTTGTCAAATTCTAAAATACTTTGTCAAGCTCTGCCGGACTTGTGACAGCCAGCTTCACGCAGGATCGCTACTGCCGTCTTGGTGACATCGGAAGAGCCTTCAGGAAGCACCACAATTGCAGGTAGAGGACTCGATCATTTCATTTGGGAGAACTACCACCGGAAACCTGAAGAGGAGGATTGAAATCATGGCCCCAATAGCCGCGGAATTGTCGACCCTCCGCTCCATCACATACCGCATCTCATCGGCATCGACCTCGCAGCTACCCCAGCAAGTGCCGTCTGTAGCAGCAAAATTGACTGAATGCAAGGCATTGCTATCCTCAAACCATGCCTCTGGACCAAAAACATCTTCTGAAGCTTCCGTTACTGTCCATAAATACCGAACCCTTCTATCGACTCTTCTTCAAGACCGGACCGTTCAAGGAAGATGGGCGGCTGTCGTCCTCATCAAGGCCACCGTTGAGACCGGCGGATGGGAGACTCTCCAGAAATCCCTCCCATGGGTGCGTGGGCTCCTTGGGATTTTGACGAAACCGGATCCACCGTCTTCCAAGAGGTTGTGCATCATCACTTTGACTCGAATCTTCACCCTCACTCGAGAGTATCCCACACTGATCCGCGAGATCACGACACCTTCACTACCGACCTTCGTGCAGACAAGCCTGCAAATGGCATCGAGCGCCCCGGCGACCCTATTGCAAACTATCCTGGAGAGCTTTAATCAACTTCTACCACGCCACCCAACCATCTTCCGCTCCTATCTGAAACAGCTCAATCAGCTCCTTACGCGCACAATTGCTCCCACTCCCTCAAGTAAACTTGGTGTGGAGCAAGAATCGAGCCCCGCTTATGCTATCACCTCCGAAGTCTGCATCGCCGCTCGCCAACTATATACCCAGTTACCCAACTGCGCTCCAAAAGGAGCATCAAACGAAGAATGGCAAGCGTCACTCAAAGAGACTGTGGAAAATGCGCATAGAGTTGCCGATAAGGTGTTCCGTGCCGTTCTGGAGGATTGGAAACTATCTACGACCGATAAGCCGTCTATGAACGGCCATACTCTGGAGGATGAAGTACAAGATCTAAACAGTGATGACCTGGCTCTGGCGCCGTGGTCAGGAATCTACGCCGGAGGCGAACGGCTTGTGAACCTGCTAAGGTTGATCGAGACATACATGCTGCGCGCGACCGCTGGACCAGTGAATCTCAACGCCGGAGCTGTTGTGGAACTCCTCATGCGGTTCCTGTCACTGAACGTGCCATCATTCTCAGGAAATAAGGATCACTCGTCTTACGTGAGGTTCAATAATCAAGTGAGCAAAGAAGAGCGGGAGAACCTTTGGGCAATTCTCCCAGATGTGCATGTGGCTGCAGTTGAGGTCTTCCTGGCAATCTCTCGCCGTGGTATTGATATCACTGGGGCTATTGATACAATCATGCTTGATCAATTGGTGATGCTGTTCTCGTCGGAGAAGAATTCGCCTCAAATACGGATAGCTTGCTATCTGGGGATCACTCGACTGCTCGAGCGCTCAGGCATGTCATTACCGAAGTCTTCGGTCGAGCCGTTGGGACCTATCATACGCGCTTGTTGTGATGACATCCTCCCTGTGGAGCAGAACAACACTTCGTCAAACCAAACGCCTCAACCTGGAAAGGCAAATGGAAACTCACAGCAAGCACTCACTAACGCCGACACTTTTCTTAGCTCCTCCAATGCTATCCAAAACCCCGCCGCTCAATTCAAGGGACTTGAAGAAGCTGCTTCCTCGCTACTTGTCGCGCTGTATTCCGGCATCCCTCATCACTTATCAGACTCGCTGCGAACTCGTATGGACCGCACTGCTATCCTCACACGTTCCAAGGACGCCATGTTGAGTAGCTGTATGAATGTGACATCGAGCAAGAAGTTTGGCAAACCTGCTGCAAGCGTCTTGCCGCTGCTAGCGCGATTGTTTGCCGGTGAGAGGGACGTAGAGGCTTTGGTACGGCCGCGGATGCCTGTAATCCGGCGTGGCGGGCAGAGCACGGAAGAAGAGGATGGTGGTGAGGAGGAGAGTGAAGGAGAGAGCGAGGGCAATTCGGAGGAGGAACAAGATGGCAAAGATGAAGTTGAGACGTTCGTCGGTCATGAGCTTGATACACTGCTGGAAACGGCTACGAAGACGGGTGATAGTAGCGGCGACCTCGCGATGAGCGAGGGAATTGATCAAGGAGCTGCGCCAACAATGGATACACCGTTGAATGAGTCGGGTGACAGCGGAACCTATTCACCTACAATACAAGACGCTGGACGGACCGGTACCGCGAGTACCAGCAAACGGCCACAAGAGGTAGACGCCCCGCTCTCACCATCGAAGCGTATCAAGGTGGCTGGGAATAGTCCTCCGAATCCGCCTCCCTCGAGCGCAATACCCACAATGGTATCGACCACGCAAACGGCAGCAATCTTGGCAACGCCAAAAGATGCGATCGCACCTCACGGAACCGCAGCGCCGTCGACAAACGCGCAGGCCGGAGAGAGCGACGACGACGACGAAGACATTGTTCCCCTAGTCTTTGGCCAAGACACAGACGATGAGTCGGAGTGAAGGGCGCAAATAGGGTTAGACTTAGTATTGTGTCTTGCCGTACAATAGGATCGGAGGCTCGTTCGTGAACGCACAGATCAGCCGTGAATGATTGCAAGTCTCAGACTGGACTACAATCTTGGCACTTGCGCCCTCCTTCACAAAATCTCTTCTCCCTCTTTGCTCCCTCTTCTGCTTCACAGTCTTCTTCCTATTCTCATCTTATATTCTTGATTGCCACCTCGATCCATATCTTCAGCAACCTTTCCTGTCTCGTTACCAATCAAGTCTACTTCACGCACACCCCATATCTCTTCCACGATGGCTGGTTCCAAAATCGTGGATTGGCCGGGCCTGCTGCCGCTGTACAGCTATTCGCCTCCGAGGATCTACTACGCTGATCACGTCGGCTTGCCGTACAACGGGACCTATACGCTCAACGGCGTGCCCTTATATCTCAAGGACACCAGATACAATGTGCCCGAAGAGGTCAGGCCGGCCCCCTCCATTCTCGGAGGCAAGCGTTATCTTGACACCGACTCCGCCGCCACACCTCCGCCCAAGCGCCAGAAGTTTGATTCCGCCGTCATCAACCCTCACGACGTCATCACTATCCAGTCAGACGACGACGACGAGCCCGACAAGAACGAGCACACCAACCCGTGGGTACGAGCAAAGCAAGTCCCGCACAAGACGGGCATTCTCCCAACCGACTCTCTCCAAGACATCATCATCAACTCGATCGAAGCCAAAGACGAGAAGTATGACGCCGACGATGAAGACGTCGGCGCCCGCCAGTACCGCCGTCTTCTACGTGAGACACCCGGATATTCTCACGTACAACACGATTTTGACTCGTACCGCCTCACGGCACCGGCCAACATGCCCCAGTCACCCTCACCGACCGCCCCGTACGCCGTCGACATGCGTGGTCCAGCTCTGCCTCCCCTCGCCGAGGGCATCTCTCGCGTCAAGGCACCAGCCCAAGCCGAGAAGTACGCGCAGCCCATCTACACCGCCAAGACCACGAACGCCCTCGTTCCTCTGGCAATCGTCCGAATCGCGATGAAGAACCTTCCCTTCATCAACTTCGCTTCTGGCCTTGAGAACCTCCCGATTGGCTTCGAAGACGCTCCCCCGCGCTGGCCAACCAAGGCCGAAGACGCCGAGATCGAGTTTCTCGACGACTTCCTTCCGCAGACGGCTAAGCCGATGCCAGAAGCTGTCAACGTCGTCTTCTGCCCCCACTTCTACGCCGACAAGCGTCACGCGATCGGGTTCTACACCAATGCCTCACCCACCAAGCTCCGCCAATCGACAATGGTGTTTACGCCCTGCTCCGCCGGTGATCTCGATGCCGCCAAACTCCTCTGCTACTTCGGCGATGAGACGGAGAAGAAGATGAAGCTGGAGCTCATGGAGTTCGGTGCCGGCGGCGGCCGGTGGATCCAGAAGCCCGTGGTTCCCGTTATGAACACGCTGTTCGACAAGTGGAGCATGGCGGTGAGGGCTGTCGGCGTGGAGTGGAAGCGACGGGTGCAGTCGTTCCAGTGTGTGAGAAATGCGGAGGAGTGAGGGGAGGTCGGGGTTCCCGCTGTACAGTATCACTTGAGTAGAAGCACAATACACTATCATACCCTACCATTCCATACCACATCCTCAAACTCAAAGTATCAAAATCATAATGTAAACAGACTCCGACTTCACGATGCCAGGATATCTTCGAGCCCGAATCATAGAGAGAATAACATGTACTATAACGCCTCCCCATAACCTTCAAGCCTACGTACCCCAGATCACCCCACCCTCATTACGCAGTAACGTCCATCACTGTTGGTCGAAAAACACCCCGCGCTGAAATGAACCGAGCTTCCAAACATCATAATATTTTGTAACATGACTGTATAGTTTTATAGTTAACTAGGGGCCTTTTTCAGCTACTTCTCTCCCTATAGCTAGTCTGTAAAGCGAAAATTACGATGGCTTTGAGTATGCTGTTGATGATTCTGTTTGCAGTCTCTGAAACTATCTTGGCTTCTAACCCCTGCATAGCTGTCGCCACCAATGTTTTACAACTCCTCGGAGGCTTTGGACGATACTTATCCTTAATAGGAACATGTATCAAGCCTATCGTAGCATTTAGCACATGCAAACATGGATTCCGAATTTATCCGTAGTGGTTGATCTACTGGGTCTCTTGGTATGCGTTTAAGCGAGCTGCTGTAAAAAAAGCTAGCAAGATTACTCGGCTGTAATATATTTTACGATACTCGAAGCCTTAACTCTTCTGGAAGCGCCTATGAACAGTTACATGATAGCTATTTTTAGAGGCTTTGTGGCCAGGTGTCGTGCCGGCTAGCACGCAAACTGCCCTCCTGCAGTGCCCCTTCCCACCACTACCACCACCACCACCACCACACAGTCATGGATCGAGCCACCTAGGTGTTGTTGCAGCCTCTCCCTCCAGATATGCCTAGAACATATGCTGTCCTATCAGAAAGGGGCAACGTACCCATCTCCACATTGTGCCATCGCAAGCACGGACGACGCTCGAAAGAGGACCTGGCTCAGAGCCGGCAGTATCTCACCCCCGAAGAAGAAAGAGCACTCGTAAAGTTCGTGTTACTAATGTCTAGTCTCGGGCACCCTGTGCGAATTAAGTACATGCGTTCGCTAGCACTCCGAATCGCCCTCCGTCGATCCACGAACGGACCGCTTAAGCCTCTAGGCCCTAATTGGCCCCGGGCGTTCGAGAAACGCCATGTAGAATTGAGAGCGAGGCGGGTAAAAGCTATGGATTAGAAGCGACACGATAGTCACATATACGATAAGGTTACGGAGTAGTTCAAAGTGATTAGCAAAGTTCTAGAAGACCCCAGCATTTTGCCAGAAAACCTCTACAATATGGATAAGACTAGGGTTATGCTTAGTATGCTCGGCTCCGTCAAAGTTCTTGTAGGCAAGGACGATATCCGAGACTATAGGGGCGCTGGTGTCAAGCGCCAAATAGTATCTTCTGTTAAATGTGTTAGTGCAGACGGTAGGTCGCTGCTACCGCTCATTATCTAGCCAGCTTCGACCCATAGAAGCAATTGGACTACGTACCCAACCCCTGGGTGGCATTTCGGGCATTCTAAGAATGGGTACAACAACTCCAAGATTAACTTGGAGTAGCTTAAGCGCGTTTTCGATCCCTAGACTAAAGAAGTAGCTAATAGCAAGCCACGCGTCTTTATCAACGACGGCTTTAGAACGCATGAAACAGTAGAGATCCTAGAGTTCTGCCTTAAGAATAACATTATCCTATGTCGTCTACCATCTCACACCTCCCACAAACTCCAGCCCTGTGACGTCGGAGTCTTCGCACCCTTAAAGACAGCCTATCGTGGCAAGGTCGAACAACTTAATCGAGGAGGTATAGATCAGATTGGCAAAGAACACTTTACTTTTTTATATAAATCTGCACGAGACAAGGCATTCACAAAGAGGAATATCTTAGCTGGATGGGCTGCAACCAGTTTGTTCCCATTAAATCTAGAAAGGGTGCTCCGAGGAATTCAGAAGCCCCCACCCAAGCTCACCGTTCCGGACGGCTCTCAAGGGCAGCCGGTATCTGCTCTGCGAGACGAGGTACTGCAGACTCCGATAACTCTAGTGACACCGAAGACAACAGAAGCTCTTGCATCGCTGCAGAACCTGATAGAGAAAGACACTCATACACTTGATAAGATGAGCAAGCAGCGCCTGCAGAAACGCGTACGGAAGATCGTGACCGTAGCTAAAATATCCTTTACCGAGTGTACACTCCTACAGGATCAAAACCGCTTCCTACTCTAGGTAAATAACGCCAAAGCTCGTCGATTGACAAGATCAGTAGTCTTAGGGAAGGCGAAGGTAATGAGCTATCAAGATCTAGAGGAGGCGCGAGCAAAGCGTGAGGCGAAAGATCAAGCCGCTGCAGCTAAGGGAAAACGAGGTCGTAAGCACAAGACCCCCGGAACAGAAGAGGAAGAGGCGGGCCCATCAGTGCCGAAGAGCAATGCGGTGGCACCAATAGAAACCGAGCCAGCGAACATTAAGGAGGTGTCATGGAGGGTTCCGGTAGCGAAGATGTATTAGGAGCTAGAGCTACTTTATAGACTTAATTTGAACCTGATAAATCGGGCCTGTTATCTTGTTTGTTGATCGGACGGCCGCTAGAAAGGCGCTTTATTAAATAGGTAATAGCGCTTTGCGGGGGGGATTACATAAGGCTTAAAGAGTTGAAGAGTGGCGAAATCACAAGCTGCGCCACATGTACCTCTACCTATCTATTCTCTATACATTTTGAATCATTCACAACCCTCTGGCCGGTGCGGGTCGGCCGCCCTCCCTGCTAGCGGTGGCTAGCTGAAGTATCATGTGCGCTGAGCCTTAGCTTACAAATTCAGCTAAAATGCTGCTTCAAGATATTTGTTGTCATTGATTGAGTTAAGCATAGCCACCTTACATAATGAGTAGCAACGGCACCAAGAGAGCAGCCATGTACCAAATCGTTGTCGCTCCACAACGACAATGGATAGAGAGTTAAGTTGGGTCGACGTATAACTTATTAACGAACGTCTGAGTGCGACCGCAGGAGCTGGACCACTGCCTCGTGTCCGTTCTGTACCGCCAGCGAGAGCGGCGTCCATCCATTCTTGTCCTTGGAGTTGACGCTGACCCTGCCTGTATTGAACAACACCTTAACCATTGCCTCTCGTCCATTTTGTGCTGCCCAGTGTAGAGGTGTTCGTTCATGGTTATCTTTTAAGACAACATTGGCCTTGCCTACCTCAAGCAGCAGTTTGACTACTGCCACCATATCCTGATTATCCTGGTTCATCCTTGCTATTAGCAATCGTTTCTTGTTTTGTTGTTCAAGCAGCATGAGTTGCATTTGATAATCTTGGAGGGCATGATTTCCATTAACGTCGGGTTGGGCTTTATGCGTAATTGTGTAAGCGTCTCCTGCGGCCCAAGATAGCGGCGTCCGTCCGCTCTGATCCTTTGAGTCGATGTTGATCTTGCCTGTGTCGAGCAGCAACTTGACCACTGCCTCATGTCCGTTCTGTGCAGCCAGCGATAGCGGTGTCCGTCCGCTCTGGTCCTTC